>JAUCBJ010002777.1:0-128793 GCA_032718475.1 Nemertoderma westbladi | reverse complement strand
AAATAGGAGATGGAAGTGTGGGCTGAACTGATTGACGTGAGTTGAGAGCAGACGTTGCAGATTGGTATTCGTCCATTGATGTCGGTCTGTCATTGTCAGTTCCGTTTCCCAAAGATCCTTGGTCACTATTACCACTACCAGGATCTACTGGCATAACGGTTCTCTGTATCTCAGAGATGCCTGATTTACTACTACTAGATAGGTTATGATGAGACATAATCAAACCTTATCGATGGAGAAATGTAAACAAGCCAATGAAAGAAATGTAAATAATAAAGTGTGACAATAAAGTTACAATAATTATTCAAATTTAAAAATACAGAAAGTATATATATATATATATAAGAAAAATATACAATTAGTTGAGTTGAGTGAAAGAATAATTAACAGTTACACTAACAGTATACTGTATAATAAAATAAAGTACGCCTAGTATTGCTGGATTTATACCGGAATGTATACCTTTACTTCGCTGGCGCTGCTGCAGTATAAACTACTTTACGTCAACCTTAGCTTATAAAAATAGCATATAAAGTGTATACTGTACCGCGTCTAACTTAGCGGAAAATTTAGTACATAAAGTTATACTGTACTTGTACTACTATACCGCGTCTATCTTAGCGGAAGTTCAGTACATAAAGTTATACTGTACTTGTAATACTATACCGCGTTTACCTTAGCGGAAGTTTAGTACATAAAGTTATACTGTACTTGTAATACTATACCGCGTTTACCTTAGCGGAAGTTCAGTACATAGAAAATGTAGTATATAAAGTTATACTGCATATAGGCGTACTTACTATATACAGCTATACAGTATATTCAATACGAGCTTACAGTACCGAGCTTACGGGAAGTAAATCATACACAAATAGTACAGAATAGTGTATCATACTGTATGTTACGAGACAATAGGGCGAAATGAGAAAATAAATGCAAAGAAACAAATACAAAAAAATAGTGAATGATGAGATGAATGCTCTAAATTGAACTTACTGTATACTTACCCCACGGTAGGACGCTATGGGACAAAGGACTCTCTCACACAGTTGACTCTGCCGGTAACTTATAAACCCTCACGCAAAAACCGGCTAACTGCAGATTAGGGGGTTTTTGTGAATATGCAAAATTTATTTAGTTTTTTTTTTATTTGTTTAATACTGTTGGTCCAACTGCTGCAGATCGCGTCGACTCAAGCTGCAGCCGTGGTGCTTCCGTATTAAATATTGTGTTACTGGGATAACAAAATTTTGACAAAAAAAAAATTCGGAATAATTTTGAAAAAACAAAACTGAAAAAAAATTGATGTATAATTAAACTTTAGTTATTTCCAGCCAAAATACCTGCAATGTAATAATCGATAGCTGTAAAATAATAATTATGGTCTACAGTATTGTACCGGTACCCTTCTGATTCAGTCAAAATATTCCTATTTGTTACTGTATGGGACCCCCGCTGCATGCGTCTATCCCCACTGCCTTAATGTGAAAGATAACGCCGGCCACCGAAATGCCACAGCCACTCTAGCAACCGCTAGCGTAGTAACCCGTTACTTTACGTCCGTCGGCTACCACACACTTCTAATCCAACAAAGGCCCTTCCCAGTGGCCCTTGTTTTCCCGAGGAGAATGGGCAGAAGGGTACAGGGTACATCAATAGCTACGGACAGGATGGCAATTACTTCCCCCTTTGCTTACGCAGGTGGACAATAACATCAATATCAAAGAATATAATATGTTGTATATTTAGTATTGATTGAAACAAAGGGTTACGTAATTTGTAATATTGATATACACTTACCAACAAATAATTCGTCCGGACGCTACCACCCGTTCCTCCTGAATTGCACTGCACTGTAGGCCTTGCGTCTATGAGAAGATCCGCACACAAATAAATATTACAGCATAAAACTTAACTTAACTAGATAATACGGCCACATTGGACTACGTAATACTTGAAATAATAAACAATAGAGGGATGTAAATATTATGTCTGACTGTAAAATACGTTGTAATTGTAAGATTTTAATAGCACAAGTGTAAATGATAATTTGTAATTTAACTGTCTGAACCTGAACCTGAACCTGAACCTGGTAACAAATAGGAGTAAATTACCATCCCTCCAAAACTAATTAAAGCTACCAACAGAGTCAACTGAATAACAAGGAGAGAGTGCAAATAAATTGTTGTTACTGCTATTATATAGTATAAGAGTTGACCTCTATAATTACTTATTACCATAAGGAACTGAGCAACATAATTGGCTGTAATAATAACGGCATTAATAATCTGATGCAAGGCCAATCAGAGGACGGCTTCTGCTGAATAGGTATGTCGAATAGAGTGTACCGTAATATATTGGCATTGTTACTGAACATAATTGGTGTGTAATGTATAAATATAAATTGGATCTGAGATTCATAGACGCTCTACCATTACAGAGTGCAAATAAAGCCTCGAAGTGGGGGCAGTGTAAAGTATCTGTGTGAGTGCAAATAAAGCCTCGATCGAAGGGGGTTCGTGTAAAGTATCTGTGTGAGTGCAAATAAAGCCTCGAAGTGGGGGGCAGAGTAAAGTATCTGTGTGAGTGCAAATAAAGCCACGAAGTGGGGGCATGTAAAGTATCTGTGTGAGTGTAAATAAAGCCTCGATCGAAGGGGGTTCGTGTAAAGTATCTGTGTGAGTGCAAATAAAGCCTCGAAGTGGGGGGCAGAGTAAAGTATCTGTGTGAGTGTAAATAAAGCCTCGATCGAAGTGGGTTCGTGTAGAGTATCTGTGTGAGTGTAAATAAAGCCTCGAAGTGGGGGCAGTGTAAAGTATCTGTGTGAGTGCAAATAAAGTCTCGAAGTGGGGGCAGTGTAAAGTATCTGTGTGAGTGCAAATAAAGCCTCGATCGAAGGGGGTTCGTGTAAAGTATCTATGTGAGTGCAAATAAAGCCTCGAAGTGGGGGCAGAGTAAAGTATCTGTGTGAGTGCAAATAAAGCCTCGATCGAAGGGGGTTCGTGTAAAGTATCTGTGTGAGTGCAAATAAAGCCTCGAAGTGGGGGCAGAGTAAAGTATCTGTGTGAGTGCAAATAAAGTCTCGAAGTGGGGGCAGTGTAAAGTATCTGTGTGAGTGCAAATAAAGCCTCGAAGTGGGGGCAGTGTAAAGTATCTGTGTGAGTGCAAATAAAGCCTCGATCGAAGGGGGTTCGTGTAAAGTATCTGTGTGAGTGCAAATAAAGCCTCGAAGTGGGGGGCAGAGTAAAGTATCTGTGTGAGTGCAAATAAAGCCACGAAGTGGGGGCATGTAAAGTATCTGTGTGAGTGTAAATAAAGCCTCGATCGAAGGGGGTTCGTGTAAAGTATCTGTGTGAGTGCAAATAAAGCCTCGAAGTGGGGGGCAGAGTAAAGTATCTGTGTGAGTGTAAATAAAGCCTCGATCGAAGTGGGTTCGTGTAGAGTATCTGTGTGAGTGTAAATAAAGCCTCGAAGTGGGGGCAGTGTAAAGTATCTGTGTGAGTGCAAATAAAGCCTCGAAGTGGGGGCAGTGTAAAGTATCTGTGTGAGTGCAAATAAAGCCTCGAAGTTGGGGCAGAGTAAAGTATCTGTGTGAGTGCAAATAAAGCCACGAAGTGGGGGCAGTGTAAAGTATCTGTGTGAGTGCAAATAAAGCATAGAAGTGGGGGCAGTGTAAAGTATCTGTGTGAGTGCAAATAAAGCCTCGAAGTGGGGGCAGTGTAAAGTATCTGTGTGAGTGCAAATAAAGCCTCGAAGTTGGGGCAGAGTAAAGTATCTGTGTGAGTGCAAATAAAGCCACGAAGTGGGGGCAGTGTAAAGTATCTGTGTGAGTGCAAATAAAGCCACGAAGTGGGGGCAGTGTAAAGTATCTGTGTGAGTGCAAATAAAGCCTCGAAGTTGGGGCAGAGTAAAGTATCTGTGTGAGTGCAAATAAAGTCTCGAAGTGGGGGCAGTGTAAAGTATCTGTGTGAGTGCAAATAAAGCCTCGAAGTGGGGGCAGTGTAAAGTATCTGTGTGAGTGCAAATAAAGCCTCGATCGAAGGGGGTTCGTGTAAAGTATCTGTGTGAGTGCAAATAAAGCCTCGAAGTGGGGGCAGTGTAAAGTATCTGTGTGAGTGCAAATAAAGCCACGAAGTGGGGGCAGTGTAAAGTATCTGTGTGAGTGCAAATAAAGCCTCGAAGTTGGGGCAGAGTAAAGTATCTGTGTGAGTGCAAATAAAGTCTCGAAGTGGGGGCAGTGTAAAGTATCTGTGTGAGTGCAAATAAAGCCTCGAAGTGGGGGCAGTGTAAAGTATCTGTGTGAGTGCAAATAAAGCCTCGATCGAAGGGGGTTCGTGTAAAGTATCTGTGTGAGTGCAAATAAAGCCTCGAAGTGGGGGCAGTGTAAAGTATCTGTGTGAGTGCAAATAAAGCCTCGATCGAAGGGGGTTCGTGTAAAGTATCTGTGTGAGTGCAAATAAAGCCTCGAAGTGGGGGCAGTGTAAAGTATCTGTGTGAGTGCAAATAAAGCCTCGATCGAAGGGGGTTCGTGTAAAGTATCTGTGTGAGTGCAAATAAAGCCTCGAAGTTGGGGCAGAGTAAAGTATCTGTGTGAGTGCAAATAAAGTCTCGAAGTGGGGGCAGTGTAAAGTATCTGTGTGAGTGCAAATAAAGCCTCGAAGTGGGGGCAGTGTAAAGTATCTGTGTGAGTGCAAATAAAGCCTCGAAGTTGGGGCAGAGTAAAGTATCTGTGTGAGTGCAAATAAAGCCTCGAAGTTGGGGCAGAGTAAAGTATCTGTGTGAGTGCAAATAAAGCCTCGAAGTTGGGGCAGAGTAAAGTATCTGTGTGAGTGCAAATAAAGTCTCGAAGTGGGGGCAGTGTAAAGTATCTGTGTGAGTGCAAATAAAGTCTCGAAGTGGGGGCAGTGTAAAGTATCTGTGTGAGTGCAAATAAAGCCTCGAAGTGGGGGCAGTGTAAAGTATCTGTGTGAGTGCAAATAAAGCCTCGATCGAAGGGGGTTCGTGTAAAGTATCTGTGTGAGTGCAAATAAAGCCTCGAAGTGGGGGCAGTGTAAAGTATCTGTGTGAGTGCAAATAAAGCCACGAAGTGGGGGCAGTGTAAAGTATCTGTGTGAGTGCAAATAAAGCCTCGAAGTTGGGGCAGAGTAAAGTATCTGTGTGAGTGCAAATAAAGTCTCGAAGTGGGGGCAGTGTAAAGTATCTGTGTGAGTGCAAATAAAGCCTCGAAGTGGGGGCAGTGTAAAGTATCTGTGTGAGTGCAAATAAAGCCTCGATCGAAGGGGGTTCGTGTAAAGTATCTGTGTGAGTGCAAATAAAGCCTCGAAGTGGGGGCAGTGTAAAGTATCTGTGTGAGTGCAAATAAAGCCTCGATCGAAGGGGGTTCGTGTAAAGTATCTGTGTGAGTGCAAATAAAGCCTCGAAGTTGGGGCAGAGTAAAGTATCTGTGTGAGTGCAAATAAAGCCACGAAGTGGGGGCAGTGTAAAGTATCTGTGTGAGTGCAAATAAAGCCACGAAGTGGGGGCAGTGTAAAGTATCTGTGTGAGTGCAAATAAAGCCTCGAAGTTGGGGCAGAGTAAAGTATCTGTGTGAGTGCAAATAAAGCCTCGAAGTGGGGGCAGTGTAAAGTATCTGTGTGAGTGCAAATAAAGCCTCGATCGAAGGGGGTTCGTGTAAAGTATCTGTGTGAGTGCAAATAAAGCCTCGATCGAAGGGGGTTCGTGTAAAGTATCTGTGTGAGTGCAAATAAAGCCTCGAAGTGGGGGCAGAGTAAAGTATCTGTGTGAGTGCAAATAAAGTCTCGAAGTGGGGGCAGTGTAAAGTATCTGTGTGAGTGCAAATAAAGCCTCGAAGTGGGGGCAGTGTAAAGTATCTGTGTGAGTGCAAATAAAGCCTCGAAGTGGGGGCAGTGTAAAGTATCTGTGTGAGTGCAAATAAAGCCTCGAAGTGGGGGCAGTGTAAAGTATCTGTGTGAGTGCAAATAAAGCCTCGATCGAAGGGGGTTCGTGTAAAGTATCTGTGTGAGTGCAAATAAAGCCTCGAAGTGGGGGGCAGAGTAAAGTATCTGTGTGAGTGCAAATAAAGCCACGAAGTGGGGGCATGTAAAGTATCTGTGTGAGTGTAAATAAAGCCTCGATCGAAGGGGGTTCGTGTAAAGTATCTGTGTGAGTGCAAATAAAGCCTCGAAGTTGGGGCAGAGTAAAGTATCTGTGTGAGTGCAAATAAAGCCACGAAGTGGGGGCAGTGTAAAGTATCTGTGTGAGTGCAAATAAAGCCACGAAGTGGGGGCAGTGTAAAGTATCTGTGTGAGTGCAAATAAAGCCTCGAAGTGGGGGCAGTGTAAAGTATCTGTGTGAGTGCAAATAAAGCCTCGAAGTGGGGGCAGTGTAAAGTATCTGTGTGAGTGCAAATAAAGCCTCGATCGAAGGGGGTTCGTGTAAAGTATCTGTGTGAGTGCAAATAAAGCCTCGAAGTGGGGGGCAGAGTAAAGTATCTGTGTGAGTGCAAATAAAGCCTCGAAGTGGGGGGCAGAGTAAAGTATCTGTGTGAGTGCAAATAAAGCCTCGAAGTGGGGGGCAGAGTAAAGTATCTGTGTGAGTGCAAATAAAGCCTCGAAGTGGGGGCAGTGTAAAGTATCTGTGTGAGTGCAAATAAAGCCTCGAAGTTGGGGCAGTGTAAAGTATCTGTGTGAGTGCAAATAAAGCCTCGATCGAAGGGGGTTCGTGTAAAGTATCTGTGTGAGTGCAAATAAAGCCTCGAAGTGGGGGGCAGAGTAAAGTATCTGTGTGAGTGCAAATAAAGCCTCGAAGTGGGGGGCAGAGTAAAGTATCTGTGTGAGTGCAAATAAAGCCTCGAAGTGGGGGGCAGAGTAAAGTATCTGTGTGAGTGCAAATAAAGCCACGAAGTGGGGGGCAGAGTAAAGTATCTGTGTGAGTGCAAATAAAGCCTCGATCGAAGGGGGTTCGTGTAAAGTATCTGTGTGAGTGCAAATAAAGCCTCGAAGTGGGGGCAGAGTAAAGTATCTGTGTGAGTGCAAATAAAGCCTCGATCGAAGGGGGTTCGTGTAAAGTATCTGTGTGAGTGCAAATAAAGCCTCGAAGTGGGGGCAGTGTAAAGTATCTGTGTCAGTGCAAATAAAGCCTCGAAGTGGGGGGCAGAGTAAAGTATCTGTGTGAGTGCAAATAAAGCCTCGAAGTGGGGGCAGAGTAAAGTATCTGTGTGAGTGCAAATAAAGCCTCGAAGTGGGGGCAGTGTAAAGTATCTGTGTGAGTGCAAATAAAGTCTCGAAGTGGGGGCAGTGTAAAGTATCTGTGTGAGTGCAAATAAAGCCTCGAAGTGGGGGCAGTGTAAAGTATCTGTGTGAGTGCAAATAAAGCCACGAAGTGGGGGCAGTGTAAAGTATCTGTGTGAGTGCAAATAAAGTCTCGAAGTGGGGGCAGTGTAAAGTATCTGTGTGAGTGCAAATAAAGCCTCGAAGTGGGGGCAGTGTAAAGTATCTGTGTGAGTGCAAATAAAGCCTCGATCGAAGGGGGTTCGTGTAAAGTTTCTGTGTGAGTGTAAATAAAGCCTCGAAGTGGGGGCAGTGTAAAGTATCTGTGTGAGTGCAAATAAAGCCTCGAAGTGGGGGCAGTGTAAAGTATCTGTGTGAGTGCAAATAAAGCCTCGAAGTGGGGGCAGTGTAAAGTATCTGTGTGAGTGCAAATAAAGCCTCGATCGAAGGGGGTTCGTGTAAAGTATCTGTGTGAGTGTAAATAAAGCCTCGAAGGGGGTTCGTGTAAAGTATCTGTGTGAGTGTAAATAAAGCCTCGAAGGGGGTTCGTGTAAAGTGTCTGTGTGAGTGTAAATAAAGCCTCGAAGGGGGTTCGTGTAAAGTATCTGTGTGAGTGTAAATAAAGCCTCGAAGTGGGGGCAGAGTAAAGTATCTGTGTGAGTGCAAATAAAGCCACGAAGTGGGGGCAGTGTAAAGTATCTGTGTGAGTGCAAATAAAGTCTCGAAGTGGGGGCAGAGTAAAGTATCTGTGTGAGTGCAAATAAAGCCACGAAGTGGGGGCAGTGTAAAGTATCTGTGTGAGTGCAAATAAAGTCTCGAAGTGGGGGCAGTGTAAAGTATCTGTGTGAGTGCAAATAAAGCCTCGAAGTGGGGGCAGAGTAAAGTATCTGTGTGAGTGCAAATAAAGCCACGAAGTGGGGGCAGTGTAAAGTATCTGTGTGAGTGCAAATAAAGTCTCGAAGTGGGGGCAGTGTAAAGTATCTGTGTGAGTGCAAATAAAGCCTCGAAGTGGGGGCAGTGTAAAGTATCTGTGTGAGTGCAAATAAAGCCTCGAAGTGGGGGCAGTGTAAAGTATCTGTGTGAGTGCAAATAAAGCGTTGCCGTGAGTACAGTGTAAAGTATCTGTGTGAGTGCAAATAAAGCCTCGAAGTGGGGGCAGTGTAAAGTATCTGTGTGAGTGCAAATAAAGCCTCGATCGAAGGGGGTTCGTGTAAAGTATCTGTGTGAGTGCAAATAAAGCCTCGAAGTGGGGGCAGTGTAAAGTATCTGTGTGAGTGCAAATAAAGCCTCGAAGTGGGGGCAGTGTAAAGTATCTGTGTGAGTGCAAATAAAGCCTCGAAGTGGGTTCAGTGTAAAGTATCTGTGTGAGTGCAAATAAAGCCTCGAAGTGGGGGCAGTGTAAAGTATCTGTGTGAGTGTAAATAAAGCCTCGAAGTGGGGGCAGTGTAAAGTATCTGTGTGAGTGCAAATAAAGCGTTGCCGTGAGTACAGTGTAAAGTATCTGTGTGAGTGCAAATAAAGCGTTGCCGTGAGTACAGTGTAAAGTATCTGTGTGAGTGCAAATAAAGCGTTGCCGTGAGTACAGTGTAAAGTATCTGTGTGAGTGCAAATAAAGCCTCGATCGAAGGGGGTTCGTGTAAAGTATCTGTGGGAGTGCAAATAAAGTCTCGAGGGTTGGGCAGTGTAAAGTATCTGTGTGAGTGCAAATAAAGCCTCGAAGTGGGGGCAGTGTAAAGTATCTGTGTGAGTGCAAATAAAGCCTCGAAGTGGGGGCAGTGTAAAGTATCTGTGTGAGTGCAAATAAAGCCTCGAAGTGGGGGCAGTGTAAAGTATCTGTGTGAGTGCAAATAAAGCCTCGAAGTGGGGGCAGTGTAAAGTATCTGTGTGAGTGCAAATAAAGCCTCGAAGTGGGGGCAGTGTAAAGTATCTGTGTGAGTGCAAATAAAGCCTCGAAGTGGGGGCAGTGTAAAGTATCTGTGTGAGTGCAAATAAAGCCTCGAAGTGGGGGCAGTGTAAAGTATCTGTGTGAGTGCAAATAAAGCCTCGAAGTGGGGGCAGTGTAAAGTATCTGTGTGAGTGCAAATAAAGCCTCGATCGAAGGGGGTTCGTGTAAAGTATCTGTGGGAGTGCAAATAAAGCCTCGAAGTGGGGGCAGTGTAAAGTATCTGTGTGAGTGCAAATAAAGCCTCGAAGTGGGGGCAGTGTAAAGTATCTGTGTGAGTGCAAATAAAGCCTCGAAGTGGGTTCAGTGTAAAGTATCTGTGTGAGTGCAAATAAAGCCTCGAAGTGGGGGCAGTGTAAAGTATCTGTGTGAGTGCAAATAAAGCCTCGAAGTGGGGGCAGTGTAAAGTATCTGTGTGAGTGCAAATAAAGCGTTGCCGTGAGTACAGTGTAAAGTATCTGTGTGAGTGCAAATAAAGCCTCGAAGTGGGGGAAGGGAAAGTATCTGTGTGAGTGCAAATAAAGCCTCGAAGTGGGGGCAGTGTAAAGTATCTGTGTGAGTGTAAATAAAGCCTCGAAGTGGGGGCAGTGTAAAGTATCTGTGTGAGTGCAAATAAAGCCTCGAAGTGGGGGCAGTGTAAAGTATCTGTGTGAGTGCAAATAAAGTCTCGAAGTGGGGGCAGTGTAAAGTATCTGTGTGAGTGCAAATAAAGCGTTGCCGTGAGTACAGTGTAAAGTATCTGTGTGAGTGCAAATAAAGCCTCGATCGAAGTGGGTTCGTGTAAAGTATCTGTGTCAGTGCAAATAAAGCCTCGAAGTGGGGGCAGTGTAAAGTATCTGTGTGAGTGCAAATAAAGCCTCGATCGAAGGGGGTTCGTGTAAAGTATCTGTGGGAGTGCAAATAAAGCCTCGAAGTGGGGGCAGTGTAAAGTATCTGTGTGAGTGCAAATAAAGCCTCGAAGTGGGGGCAGTGTAAAGTATCTGTGTGAGTGCAAATAAAGCCTCGAAGTGGGTTCAGTGTAAAGTATCTGTGTGAGTGCAAATAAAGCCTCGAAGTGGGGGCAGTGTAAAGTATCTGTGTGAGTGCAAATAAAGCCTCGAAGTGGGGGGCAGTGTAAAGTGTCTGTGTGAGTGCAAACAAAGCCTCGAAGTGGGGGCAGTGTAAAGTATCTGTGTGAGTGCAAATAAAGCCTCGAAGTGGGGGCAGTGTAAAGTATCTGTGTGAGTGCAAATAAAGCCTCGAAGTGGGGGCAGTGTAAAGTATCTGTGTGAGTGCAAATAAAGCGTTGCCGTGAGTACAGTGTAAAGTATCTGTGTGAGTGCAAATAAAGCCTCGAAGTGGGGGAAGGGAAAGTATCTGTGTGAGTGCAAATAAAGCCTCGAAGTGGGGGCAGTGTAAAGTATCTGTGTGAGTGTAAATAAAGCCTCGAAGTGGGGGCAGTGTAAAGTATCTGTGGGAGTGCAAATAAAGCCTCGAAGTGGGGGCAGTGTAAAGTATCTGTGTGAGTGCAAATAAAGCCTCGAAGTGGGGGCAGTGTAAAGTATCTGTGTGAGTGCAAATAAAGCCTCGAAGTGGGTTCAGTGTAAAGTATCTGTGTGAGTGCAAATAAAGCCTCGAAGTGGGGGCAGTGTAAAGTATCTGTGTGAGTGCAAATAAAGCCTCGAAGTGGGGGCAGTGTAAAGTATCTGTGTGAGTGCAAATAAAGCGTTGCCGTGAGTACAGTGTAAAGTATCTGTGTGAGTGCAAATAAAGCCTCGAAGTGGGGGCAGTGTAAAGTATCTGTGTGAGTGCAAATAAAGCCTCGAAGTGGGGGCAGTGTAAAGTATCTGTGTGAGTGCAAATAAAGCCTCGAAGTGGGGGCAGTGTAAAGTATCTGTGTGAGTGCAAATAAAGCCTCGAAGTGGGGGCAGTGTAAAGTATCTGTGTGAGTGCAAATAAAGCGTTGCCGTGAGTACAGTGTAAAGTATCTGTGTGAGTGTAAATAAAGCCTCGAAGTGGGGGCAGTGTAAAGTATCTGTGTGAGTGCAAATAAAGCCTCGAAGTGGGGGCAGTGTAAAGTATCTGTGTGAGTGCAAATAAAGCCTCGAAGTGGGGGCAGTGTAAAGTATCTGTGTGAGTGCAAATAAAGCCTCGAAGTGGGGGCAGTGTAAAGTATCTGTGTGAGTGCAAATAAAGCCTCGAAGTGGGGGCAGTGTAAAGTATCTGTGTGAGTGCAAATAAAGCCTCGAAGTGGGGGCAGTGTAAAGTATCTGTGTGAGTGCAAATAAAGCCTCGAAGTGGGGGCAGTGTAAAGTATCTGTGTGAGTGCAAATAAAGCCTCGAAGTGGGGGCAGTGTAAAGTATCTGTGTGAGTGCAAATAAAGCCTCGAAGTGGGGGCAGTGTAAAGTATCTGTGTGAGTGTAAATAAAGCCTCGAAGTGGGGGCAGTGTAAAGTATCTGTGTGAGTGCAAATAAAGCCTCGAAGTGGGGGCAGTGTAAAGTATCTGTGTGAGTGCAAATAAAGCCTCGAAGTGGGGGCAGTGTAAAGTATCTGTGTGAGTGCAAATAAAGCCTCGAAGTGGGGGCAGTGTAAAGTATCTGTGTGAGTGCAAATAAAGCGTTGCCGTGAGTACAGTGTAAAGTATCTGTGTGAGTGTAAATAAAGCCTCGAAGTGGGGGCAGTGTAAAGTATCTGTGTGAGTGCAAATAAAGCCTCGAAGTGGGGGCAGTGTAAAGTATCTGTGTGAGTGCAAATAAAGTCTCGAAGTGAGTACAGTGTAAAGTATCTGTGTGAGTGCAAATAAAGCGTTGCCGTGAGTACAGTGTAAAGTATCTGTGTGAGTGCAAATAAAGCCTCGAAGTGGGGGAAGGGAAAGTATCTGTGTGAGTGCAAATAAAGCCTCGAAGTGGGGGCAGTGTAAAGTATCTGTGTGAGTGTAAATAAAGCCTCGAAGTGGGGGCAGTGTAAAGTATCTGTGTGAGTGCAAATAAAGCCTCGAAGTGGGGGCAGTGTAAAGTATCTGTGTGAGTGCAAATAAAGTCTCGAAGTGAGTACAGTGTAAAGTATCTGTGTGAGTGCAAATAAAGCGTTGCCGTGAGTACAGTGTAAAGTATCTGTGTGAGTGTAAATAAAGCCTCGAAGTGGGGGCAGAGTAAAGTGTCTGTGTGAGTGCAAATAAAGCCTCGAAGTGGGGGCAGAGTAAAGTATCTGTGTGAGTGCAAATAAAGCCTCGAAGTGGGGGCAGTGTAAAGTATCTGTGTGAGTGCAAATAAAGCGTTGCCGTGAGTACAGTGTAAAGTATCTGTGTGAGTGCAAATAAAGCCTCGAAGTGGGGGCAGTGTAAAGTATCTGTGTGAGTGCAAATAAAGCCTCGAAGTGGGGGCAGTGTAAAGTATCTGTGTGAGTGCAAATAAAGCCTCGAAGTGGGGGCAGTGTAAAGTATCTGTGTGAGTGTAAATAAAGCCTCGAAGTGGGGGCAGTGTAAAGTATCTGTGTGAGTGCAAATAAAGCGTTGCCGTGAGTACAGTGTAAAGTATCTGTGTGAGTGCAAATAAAGCCTCGAAGTGGGGGCAGTGTAAAGTATCTGTGTGAGTGCAAATAAAGCCTCGAAGTGGGGGCAGTGTAAAGTATCTGTGTGAGTGCAAATAAAGCCTCGAAGTGGGGGCAGTGTAAAGTATCTGTGTGAGTGCAAATAAAGCCTCGATCGAAGGGGGTTCGTGTAAAGTATCTGTGTGAGTGCAAATAAAGCCTCGAAGTGGGGGCAGTGTAAAGTATCTGTGTGAGTGCAAATAAAGCGTTGCCGTGAGTACAGTGTAAAGTATCTGTGTGAGTGCAAATAAAGTCTCGAAGTGGGGGCAGTGTAAAGTATCTGTGTGAGTGCAAATAAAGCCTCGAAGTGGGGGCAGAGTAAAGTATCTGTGTGAGTGCAAATAAAGCGTTGCCGTGAGTACAGTGTAAAGTATCTGTGTGAGTGCAAATAAAGTCTCGAAGTGGGGGCAGTGTAAAGTATCTGTGTGAGTGCAAATAAAGCCTCGAAGTGGGGGCAGAGTAAAGTATCTGTGTGAGTGCAAATAAAGCGTTGCCGTGAGTACAGTGTAAAGTATCTGTGTGAGTGCAAATAAAGTCTCGAAGTGGGGGCAGTGTAAAGTATCTGTGTGAGTGCAAATAAAGCCTCGAAGTGGGGGGCAGTGTAAAGTATCTGTGTGAGTGCAAATAAAGCCTCGAAGTGGGGGCAGTGTAAAGTATCTGTGTGAGTGCAAATAAAGCCTCGAAGTGGGGGCAGTGTAAAGTATCTGTGTGAGTGCAAATAAAGCCTCGAAGTGGGGGCAGTGTAAAGTATCTGTGTGAGTGCAAATAAAGCCTCGAAGTGGGGGCAGTGTAAAGTATCTGTGTGAGTGCAAATAAAGCCTCGAAGTGGGGGCAGTGTAAAGTATCTGTGTGAGTGCAAATAAAGCCTCGAAGTGGGGGCAGTGTAAAGTATCTGTGTGAGTGCAAATAAAGCCTCGAAGTGGGGGCAGAGTAAAGTATCTGTGTGAGTGCAAATAAAGCGTTGCCGTGAGTACAGTGTAAAGTATCTGTGTGAGTGCAAATAAAGTCTCGAAGTGGGGGCAGTGTAAAGTATCTGTGTGAGTGCAAATAAAGCCTCGAAGTGGGGGCAGTGTAAAGTATCTGTGTGAGTGCAAATAAAGCCTCGAAGTGGGGGCAGTGTAAAGTATCTGTGTGAGTGCAAATAAAGCCTCGAAGTGGGGGCAGTGTAAAGTATCTGTGTGAGTGCAAATAAAGCCTCGAAGTGGGGGCAGTGTAAAGTATCTGTGTGAGTGCAAATAAAGCCTCGAAGTGGGGGCAGTGTAAAGTATCTGTGTGAGTGCAAATAAAGCCTCGAAGTGGGGGCAGAGTAAAGTATCTGTGTGAGTGCAAATAAAGTCTCGAAGTGGGGGCAGTGTAAAGTATCTGTGTGAGTGCAAATAAAGCCTCGAAGTGGGGGCAGTGTAAAGTATCTGTGTGAGTGCAAATAAAGCCTCGAAGTGGGGGCAGTGTAAAGTATCTGTGTGAGTGCAAATAAAGCCTCGAAGTGGGGGCAGTGTAAAGTATCTGTGTGAGTGCAAATAAAGCCTCGAAGTGGGGGCAGTGTAAAGTATCTGTGTGAGTGCAAATAAAGCCTCGAAGTGGGGGCAGAGTAAAGTATCTGTGTGAGTGCAAATAAAGTCTCGAAGTGGGGGCAGTGTAAAGTATCTGTGTGAGTGCAAATAAAGCGTTGCCGTGAGTACAGTGTAAAGTATCTGTGTGAGTGCAAATAAAGCCTCGATCGAAGTGGGGGCAGTGTAAAGTATCTGTGTGAGTGTAAATAAAGCCTCGAAGTGGGGGCAGAGTAAAGTATCTGTGTGAGTGCAAATAAAGCGTTGCCGTGAGTACAGTGTAAAGTATCTGTGTGAGTGCAAATAAAGTCTCGAAGTGGGGGCAGTGTAAAGTATCTGTGTGAGTGCAAATAAAGCCTCGAAGTGGGGGCAGTGTAAAGTATCTGTGTGAGTGCAAATAAAGCGTTGCCGTGAGTACAGTGTAAAGTATCTGTGTGAGTGCAAATAAAGTCTCGAAGTGGGGGCAGTGTAAAGTATCTGTGTGAGTGCAAATAAAGCCTCGATCGAAGGGGGTTCGTGTAAAGTATCTGTGTGAGTGTAAATAAAGTCTCGAAGTGAGGGCAGTGTAAAGTATCTGTGTGAGTGTAAATAAAGCCTCGAAGTGGGGGCAGAGTAAAGTATCTGTGTGAGTGCAAATAAAGCGTTGCCGTGAGTACAGTGTAAAGTATCTGTGTGAGTGCAAATAAAGCCACGAAGTGGGGGCAGTGTAAAGTATCTGTGTGAGTGCAAATAAAGCCTCGAAGTGGGGGCAGTGTAAAGTATCTGTGTGAGTGCAAATAAAGCCTCGATCGAAGGGGGTTCGTGTAAAGTATCTGTGTGAGTGTAAATAAAGTCTCGAAGTGAGGGCAGTGTAAAGTATCTGTGTGAGTGTAAATAAAGCCTCGAAGTGGGGGCAGTGTAAAGTATCTGTGTGAGTGCAAATAAAGCCTCGATCGAAGGGGGTTCGTGTAAAGTATCTGTGTGAGTGTAAATAAAGTCTCGAAGTGAGGGCAGTGTAAAGTATCTGTGTGAGTGCAAATAAAGCCTCGATCGAAGTGGGGGCAGTGTAAAGTATCTGTGTGAGTGTAAATAAAGCCTCGAAGTGGGGGCAGAGTAAAGTATCTGTGTGAGTGCAAATAAAGCGTTGCCGTGAGTACAGTGTAAAGTATCTGTGTGAGTGCAAATAAAGTCTCGAAGTGGGGGCAGTGTAAAGTATCTGTGTGAGTGCAAATAAAGCCTCGATCGAAGGGGGTTCGTGTAAAGTATCTGTGTGAGTGCAAATAAAGCCTCGAAGTGGGGGCAGAGTAAAGTATCTGTGTGAGTGCAAATAAAGCCTCGATCGAAGGGGGTTCGTGTAAAGTATCTGTGTGAGTGCAAATAAAGCCTCGAAGTGGGGGCAGAGTAAAGTATCTGTGTGAGTGCAAATAAAGCGTTGCCGTGAGTACAGTGTAAAGTATCTGTGTGAGTGCAAATAAAGCCTCGAAGTGGGGGCAGTGTAAAGTATCTGTGTGAGTGCAAATAAAGCCTCGATCGAAGGGGGTTCGTGTAAAGTATCTGTGTGAGTGTAAATAAAGTCTCGAAGTGGGGGCAGTGTAAAGTATCTGTGTGAGTGCAAATAAAGCCTCGATCGAAGGGGGTTCGTGTAAAGTATCTGTGTGAGTGCAAATAAAGCCTCGAAGTGGGGGGCAGTGTAAAGTATCTGTGTGAGTGCAAATAAAGCCTCGATCGAAGGGGGTTCGTGTAAAGTATCTGTGTGAGTGCAAATAAAGCCTCGAAGTGGGGGGCAGTGTAAAGTATCTGTGTGAGTGCAAATAAAGCCTCGATCGAAGGGGGTTCGTGTAAAGTATCTGTGTGAGTGCAAATAAAGCCTCGAAGTGGGGGCAGTGTAAAGTATCTGTGTGAGTGTAAATAAAGTCTCGATCGAAGGGGGTTCGTGTAAAGTATCTGTGTGAGTGCAAATAAAGCCTCGAAGTGGGGGCAGTGTAAAGTATCTGTGTGAGTGCAAATAAAGTCTCGATCGAAGGGGGTTCGTGTAAAGTATCTGTGTGAGTGCAAATAAAGTCTCGATCGAAGGGGGTTCGTGTAAAGTATCTGTGTGAGTGCAAATAAAGCCTCGAAGTGGGGGCAGTGTAAAGTATCTGTGTGAGTGCAAATAAAGTCTCGATCGAAGGGGGTTCGTGTAAAGTATCTGTGTGAGTGCAAATAAAGCCTCGAAGTGGGGGCAGTGTAAAGTATCTGTGTGAGTGCAAATAAAGCCTCGAAGTGGGGGCAGAGTAAAGTATCTGTGTGAGTGCAAATAAAGCCTCGATCGAAGGGGGTTCGTGTAAAGTATCTGTGTGAGTGCAAATAAAGCCTCGATCGAAGGGGGTTCGTGTAAAGTATCTGTGTGAGTGCAAATAAAGCCTCGAAGTGGGGGCAGAGTAAAGTATCTGTGTGAGTGCAAATAAAGCCTCGAAGTGGGGGCAGTGTAAAGTATCTGTGTGAGTGCAAATAAAGCGTTGCCGTGAGTACAGTGTAAAGTATCTGTGTGAGTGCAAATAAAGCCTCGAAGTGGGGGCAGTGTAAAGTATCTGTGTGAGTGCAAATAAAGTCTCGAAGTGGGGGCAGTGTAAAGTATCTGTGTGAGTGCAAATAAAGCCTCGAAGTGGGGGCAGTGTAAAGTATCTGTGTGAGTGCAAATAAAGCCTCGAAGTGGGGGCAGAGTAAAGTATCTGTGTGAGTGCAAATAAAGCCTCGATCGAAGGGGGTTCGTGTAAAGTATCTGTGTGAGTGCAAATAAAGCCTCGATCGAAGGGGGTTCGTGTAAAGTATCTGTGTGAGTGCAAATAAAGCCTCGAAGTGGGGGCAGAGTAAAGTATCTGTGTGAGTGCAAATAAAGCCTCGAAGTGGGGGCAGTGTAAAGTATCTGTGTGAGTGCAAATAAAGCGTTGCCGTGAGTACAGTGTAAAGTATCTGTGTGAGTGCAAATAAAGCCTCGAAGTGGGGGCAGTGTAAAGTATCTGTGTGAGTGCAAATAAAGTCTCGAAGTGGGGGCAGTGTAAAGTATCTGTGTGAGTGCAAATAAAGCGTTGCCGTGAGTACAGTGTAAAGTATCTGTGTGAGTGCAAATAAAGCCTCGAAGTGGGGGCAGTGTAAAGTATCTGTGTGAGTGCAAATAAAGTCTCGAAGTGGGGGCAGAGTAAAGTATCTGTGTGAGTGCAAATAAAGCGTTGCCGTGAGTACAGTGTAAAGTATCTGTGTGAGTGCAAATAAAGCCTCGAAGTGGGGGCAGAGTAAAGTATCTGTGTGAGTGCAAATAAAGCGTTGCCGTGAGTACAGTGTAAAGTATCTGTGTGAGTGCAAATAAAGCCTCGATCGAAGGGGGTTCGTGTAAAGTATCTGTGTGAGTGCAAATAAAGCCTCGATCGAAGTGGGGGCAGTGTAAAGTATCTGTGTGAGTGCAAATAAAGCCTCGAAGTGGGGGCAGTGTAAAGTATCTGTGTGAGTGCAAATAAAGCCTCGATCGAAGGGGGTTCGTGTAAAGTATCTGTGTGAGTGCAAATATAGTCTCGAAGTGGGTTCGTGTAAAGTATCTGTGTGAGTGCAAATAAAGCCTCGATCGAAGGGGGTTCGTGTAAAGTATCTATGTGAGTGCAAATAAAGCCTCGAAGTGGGGGCAGAGTAAAGTATCTGTGTGAGTGCAAATAAAGCCTCGAAGTGGGGGCAGTGTAAAGTATCTGTGTGAGTGCAAATAAAGCGTTGCCGTGAGTACAGTGTAAAGTATCTGTGTGAGTGCAAATAAAGCCTCGAAGTGGGGGCAGTGTAAAGTATCTGTGTGAGTGCAAATAAAGTCTCGAAGTGGGGGCAGTGTAAAGTATCTGTGTGAGTGCAAATAAAGCGTTGCCGTGAGTACAGTGTAAAGTATCTGTGTGAGTGCAAATAAAGCCTCGAAGTGGGGGCAGTGTAAAGTATCTGTGTGAGTGCAAATAAAGTCTCGAAGTGGGGGCAGAGTAAAGTATCTGTGTGAGTGCAAATAAAGCGTTGCCGTGAGTACAGTGTAAAGTATCTGTGTGAGTGCAAATAAAGCCTCGAAGTGGGGGCAGTGTAAAGTATCTGTGTGAGTGCAAATAAAGCCTCGATCGAAGTGGGTTCGTGTAAAGTATCTGTGTGAGTGCAAATAAAGCCTCGAAGTGGGGGCAGTGTAAAGTATCTGTGTGAGTGCAAATAAAGTCTCGAAGTGGGGGCAGTGTAAAGTATCTGTGTGAGTGCAAATAAAGCGTTGCCGTGAGTACAGTGTAAAGTATCTGTGTGAGTGCAAATAAAGCGTTGCCGTGAGTACAGTGTAAAGTATCTGTGTGAGTGCAAATAAAGTCTCGAAGTGGGGGCAGTGTAAAGTATCTGTGTGAGTGCAAATAAAGTCTCGAAGTGGGGGCAGAGTAAAGTATCTGTGTGAGTGCAAATAAAGCGTTGCCGTGAGTACAGTGTAAAGTATCTGTGTGAGTGCAAATAAAGCGTTGCCGTGAGTACAGTGTAAAGTATCTGTGTGAGTGCAAATAAAGCCTCGAAGTGGGGGCAGTGTAAAGTATCTGTGTGAGTGCAAATAAAGTCTCGAAGTGGGGGCAGAGTAAAGTATCTGTGTGAGTGCAAATAAAGCGTTGCCGTGAGTACAGTGTAAAGTATCTGTGTGAGTGCAAATAAAGCCTCGAAGTGGGGGCAGTGTAAAGTATCTGTGTGAGTGCAAATAAAGCCTCGATCGAAGTGGGTTCGTGTAAAGTATCTGTGTGAGTGCAAATAAAGCCTCGAAGTGGGGGCAGTGTAAAGTATCTGTGTGAGTGCAAATAAAGTCTCGAAGTGGGGGCAGTGTAAAGTATCTGTGTGAGTGCAAATAAAGCGTTGCCGTGAGTACAGTGTAAAGTATCTGTGTGAGTGCAAATAAAGCGTTGCCGTGAGTACAGTGTAAAGTATCTGTGTGAGTGCAAATAAAGTCTCGAAGTGGGGGCAGTGTAAAGTATCTGTGTGAGTGCAAATAAAGCCTCGAAGTGGGGGCAGTGTAAAGTATCTGTGTGAGTGCAAATAAAGCCTCGAAGTGGGGGCAGTGTAAAGTATCTGTGTGAGTGCAAATAAAGCGTTGCCGTGAGTACAGTGTAAAGTATCTGTGTGAGTGCAAATAAAGCCTCGAAGTGGGGGCAGTGTAAAGTATCTGTGTGAGTGCAAATAAAGCCTCGAAGTGGGGGCAGTGTAAAGTATCTGTGGGAGTGCAAATAAAGCCTCGAAGTGGGGGGCAGAGTAAAGTATCTGTGTGAGTGCAAATAAAGCCACGAAGTGGGGGCATGTAAAGTATCTGTGTGAGTGTAAATAAAGACACGATCGAAGGGGGTTCGTGTAGAGTATCTGTGTGAGTGTAAATAAAGCCTCGAAGTGGGGGCAGTGTAAAGTATCTGTGTGAGTGCAAATAAAGCCTCGAAGTGGGGGCAGTGTAAAGTATCTGTGTGAGTGTAAATAAAGCCACGATCGAAGGGGGTTCGTGTAGAGTATCTGTGTGAGTGTAAATAAAGACACGATCGAAGGGGGTTCGTGTAGAGTATCTGTGTGAGTGTAAATAAAGCCTCGAAGTGGGGGCAGTGTAAAGTATCTGTGTGAGTGCAAATAAAGCCTCGAAGTGGGGGCAGTGTAAAGTATCTGTGTGAGTGTAAATAAAGCCACGATCGAAGGGGGTTCGTGTAAAGTATCTGTGTGAGTGTAAATAAAGCCACGATCGAAGGGGGTTCGTGTAAAGTATCTGTGTGAGTGTAAATAAAGCCACGATCGAAGGGGGTTCGTGTAAAGTATCTGTGTGAGTGTAAATAAAGCCACGATCGAAGGGGGTTCGTGTAAAGTATCTGTGTGAGTGTAAATAAAGCCACGATCGAAGGGGGTTCGTGTAGAGTATCTGTGTGAGTGTAAATAAAGCCTCGAAGTGGGGGCAGTGTAAAGTATCTGTGTGAGTGCAAATAAAGCCTCGAAGTGGGGGCAGTGTAAAGTATCTGTGTGAGTGTAAATAAAGCCACGATCGAAGGGGGTTCGTGTAGAGTATCTGTGTGAGTGTAAATAAAGACACGATCGAAGGGGGTTCGTGTAGAGTATCTGTGTGAGTGTAAATAAAGCCTCGAAGTGGGGGCAGTGTAAAGTATCTGTGTGAGTGCAAATAAAGCCTCGAAGTGGGGGCAGTGTAAAGTATCTGTGTGAGTGTAAATAAAGCCACGATCGAAGGGGGTTCGTGTAAAGTATCTGTGTGAGTGTAAATAAAGCCACGATCGAAGGGGGTTCGTGTAGAGTATCTGTGTGAGTGTAAATAAAGCCTCGAAGTGGGGGCAGTGTAAAGTATCTGTGTGAGTGCAAATAAAGCCTCGAAGGGGGTTCGTGTAAAGTATCTGTGTGAGTGCAAATAAAGCCTCGAAGTGGGGGCAGTGTAAAGTATCTGTGTGAGTGCAAATAAAGCCTCGAAGTGGGGGCAGTGTAAAGTATCTGTGTGAGTGTAAATAAAGCCACGAAGTGGGGGCAGTGTAAAGTATCTGTGTGTGAGTGCAAATAAAGCCTCGAAGTGGGGGCAGTGTAAAGTATCTGTGTGAGTGCAAATAAAGCCTCGAAGTGGGGGCAGTGTAAAGTATCTGTGTGAGTGCAAATAAAGTCTCGAAGTGGGGGCAGTGTAAAGTATCTGTGTGAGTGCAAATAAAGCGTTGCCGTGAGTACAGTGTAAAGTATCTGTGTGAGTGCAAATAAAGCCTCGAAGTGGGGGCAGTGTAAAGTATCTGTGTGAGTGCAAATAAAGTCTCGAAGTGGGGGCAGAGTAAAGTATCTGTGTGAGTGCAAATAAAGTCTCGAAGTGGGGGCAGTGTAAAGTATCTGTGTGAGTGCAAATAAAGCGTTGCCGTGAGTACAGTGTAAAGTATCTGTGTGAGTGCAAATAAAGCCTCGAAGTGGGGGCAGTGTAAAGTATCTGTGTGAGTGCAAATAAAGCCTCGAAGTGGGGGCAGTGTAAAGTATCTGTGTGAGTGCAAATAAAGCCTCGAAGTGGGGGCAGTGTAAAGTATCTGTGTGAGTGCAAATAAAGTCTCGAAGTGGGGGCAGTGTAAAGTATCTGTGTGAGTGCAAATAAAGCGTTGCCGTGAGTACAGTGTAAAGTATCTGTGTGAGTGCAAATAAAGCCTCGAAGTGGGGGCAGTGTAAAGTATCTGTGTGAGTGTAAATAAAGCCTCGAAGTGGGGGCAGAGTAAAGTATCTGTGTGAGTGCAAATAAAGCGTTGCCGTGAGTACAGTGTAAAGTATCTGTGTGAGTGCAAATAAAGCCTCGAAGTGGGGGCAGTGTAAAGTATCTGTGTGAGTGCAAATAAAGCCTCGAAGTGGGGGCAGTGTAAAGTATCAGTGTGAGTGTAAATAAAGCCTCGAAGTGGGTTCGTGTAAAGTATCTGTGTGAGTGCAAATAAAGCCTCGATCGAAGTGGGTTCGTGTAAAGTATCTGTGTGAGTGCAAATAAAGCCTCGATCGAAGTGGGTTCGTGTAAAGTATCTGTGTGAGTGCAAATAAAGCCTCGAAGTGGGGGCAGTGTAAAGTATCTGTGTGAGTGCAAATAAAGCCTCGATCGAAGGGGGTTCGTGTAAAGTATCTGTGTGAGTGCAAATAAAGCCTCGAAGTGGGGGCAGTGTAAAGTATCTGTGTGAGTGCAAATAAAGCCTCGATCGAAGGGGGTTCGTGTAAAGTATCTGTGTGAGTGCAAATAAAGCCTCGAAGTGGGGGCAGTGTAAAGTATCTGTGTGAGTGCAAATAAAGCCTCGATCGAAGTGGGTTCGTGTAAAGTATCTGTGTGAGTGCAAATAAAGCCTCGAAGTGGGGGCAGTGTAAAGTATCTGTGTGAGTGCAAATAAAGCCTCGATCGAAGGGGGTTCGTGTAAAGTATCTGTGTGAGTGCAAATAAAGCCTCGATCGAAGTGGGTTCGTGTAAAGTATCTGTGTGAGTGCAAATAAAGCCTCGAAGTGGGGGCAGTGTAAAGTATCTGTGTGAGTGCAAATAAAGCCACGAAGTGGGGGCAGTGTAAAGTATCTGTGTGAGTGTAAATAAAGCCTCGAAGTGGGGAAAGGGAAAGTATCTGTGTGAGTGCAAATAAAGCCTCGATCGAAGTGGGTTCGTGTAAAGTATCTGTGTGAGTGCAAATAAAGCCTCGAAGTGGGGGCAGTGTAAAGTATCTGTGTGAGTGCAAATAAAGCCTCGAAGTGGGGGCAGTGTAAAGTATCTGTGTGAGTGCAAATAAAGCCTCGAAGTGGGGGCAGTGTAAAGTATCTGTGTGAGTGCAAATAAAGCCTCGATCGAAGTGGGTTCGTGTAAAGTATCTGTGTGAGTGCAAATAAAGCCTCGATCGAAGTGGGTTCGTGTAAAGTATCTGTGTGAGTGCAAATAAAGCCTCGAAGTGGGGGGCAGAGTAAAGTATCTGTGTGAGTGTAAATAAAGCCTCGATCGAAGTGGGTTCGTGTAAAGTATCTGTGTGAGTGCAAATAAAGCCTCGAAGGGGGTTCGTGTAAAGTATCTGTGTGAGTGCAAATAAAGCCTCGATCGAAGGGGGTTCGTGTAAAGTATCTGTGTGAGTGCAAATAAAGCCTCGAAGGGGGTTCGTGTAAAGTATCTGTGTGAGTGCAAATAAAGCCTCGAAGTGAGGGCAGTGTAAAGTATCTGTGTGAGTGCAAATAAAGCCTCGATCGAAGGGGGTTCGTGTAAAGTATCTGTGTGAGTGCAAATAAAGCCTCGAAGGGGGTTCGTGTAAAGTATCTGTGTGAGTGCAAATAAAGCCTCGAAGTGAGGGCAGTGTAAAGTATCTGTGTGAGTGCAAATAAAGCGTTGCCGTGAGTACAGTGTAAAGTATCTGTGTGAGTGCAAATAAAGCCTCGATCGAAGGGGGTTCGTGTAAAGTATCTGTGTGAGTGCAAATAAAGCCTCGATCGAAGGGGGTTCGTGTAAAGTATCTGTGTGAGTGCAAATAAAGTCTCGATCGAAGGGGGTTCGTGTAAAGTATCTGTGTGAGTGCAAATAAAGCCTCGATCGAAGGGGGTTCGTGTAAAGTATCTGTGTGAGTGCAAATAAAGCCTCGATCGAAGGGGGTTCGTGTAAAGTATCTGTGTGAGTGCAAATAAAGCCTCGATCGAAGGGGGTTCGTGTAAAGTATCTGTGTGAGTGCAAATAAAGCCTCGATCGAAGGGGGTTCGTGTAAAGTATCTGTGTGAGTGCAAATAAAGCCTCGAAGTGGGGGCAGTGTAAAGTATCTGTGTGAGTGCAAATAAAGCGTTGCCGTGAGTACAGTGTAAAGTATCTGTGTGAGTGCAAATAAAGCCTCGATCGAAGGGGGTTCGTGTAAAGTATCTGTGTGAGTGCAAATAAAGCCTCGATCGAAGGGGGTTCGTGTAAAGTATCTGTGTGAGTGCAAATAAAGCCTCGATCGAAGGGGGTTCGTGTAAAGTATCTGTGTGAGTGCAAATAAAGCCTCGAAGTGGGGGGCAGAGTAAAGTATCTGTGTGAGTGCAAATAAAGCCTCGAAGTGGGGGCAGTGTAAAGTATCTGTGTGAGTGCAAATAAAGCCTCGATCGAAGGGGGTTCGTGTAAAGTATCTGTGTGAGTGCAAATAAAGCCTCGATCGAAGGGGGTTCGTGTAAAGTATCTGTGTGAGTGCAAATAAAGCCTCGAAGGGGGTTCGTGTAAAGTATCTGTGTGAGTGCAAATAAAGCCTCGAAGTGGGGGCAGTGTAAAGTATCTGTGTGAGTGCAAATAAAGTCTCGAAGTGGGGGCAGAGTAAAGTATCTGTGTGAGTGCAAATAAAGCCTCGAAGTGGGGGCAGTGTAAAGTATCTGTGTGAGTGCAAATAAAGCCTCGAAGTGGGGAAAGGGAAAGTATCTGTGTGAGTGCAAATAAAGCCTCGAAGTGGGGGCAGTGTAAAGTATCTGTGTGAGTGCAAATAAAGCCTCGAAGTGGGGAAAGGGAAAGTATCTGTGTGAGTGCAAATAAAGCCTCGAAGTGGGGGCAGAGTAAAGTATCTGTGTGAGTGCAAATAAAGCCTCGAAGTGGGGGCAGTGTAAAGTATCTGTGTGAGTGCAAATAAAGCCTCGAAGTGGGGGCAGTGTAAAGTATCTGTGTGAGTGCAAATAAAGCCTCGATCGAAGGGGGTTCGTGTAAAGTATCTGTGTGAGTGCAAATAAAGCCACGAAGTGGGGGCAGTGTAAAGTATCTGTGTGAGTGCAAATAAAGCCTCGAAGTGGGGGCAGTGTAAAGTATCTGTGTGAGTGCAAATAAAGCCTCGATCGAAGGGGGTTCGTGTAAAGTATCTGTGTGAGTGCAAATAAAGCCTCGAAGGGGGTTCGTGTAAAGTATCTGTGTGAGTGCAAATAAAGCCTCGAAGTGGGGGCAGTGTAAAGTATCTGTGTGAGTGCAAATAAAGCCTCGAAGTGGGGGCAGTGTAAAGTATCTGTGTGAGTGCAAATAAAGCCTCGAAGTGGGGGCAGTGTAAAGTATCTGTGTGAGTGCAAATAAAGCCTCGATCGAAGTGGGTTCGTGTAAAGTATCTGTGTGAGTGCAAATAAAGCCTCGAAGTGGGGGCAGTGTAAAGTATCTGTGTGAGTGCAAATAAAGCCTCGAAGTGAGGGCAGTGTAAAGTATCTGTGTGAGTGCAAATAAAGCCTCGAAGTGGGGGCAGTGTAAAGTATCTGTGTGAGTGCAAATAAAGCCTCGAAGTGGGGGCAGTGTAAAGTATCTGTGTGAGTGCAAATAAAGCCTCGATCGAAGGGGGTTCGTGTAAAGTATCTGTGTGAGTGCAAATAAAGCCTCGAAGTGAGGGCAGTGTAAAGTATCTGTGTGAGTGCAAATAAAGCCTCGATCGAAGTGGGTTCGTGTAAAGTATCTGTGTGAGTGCAAATAAAGCCTCGAAGTGGGGGCAGTGTAAAGTATCTGTGTGAGTGCAAATAAAGCCTCGATCGAAGTGGGTTCGTGTAAAGTATCTGTGTGAGTGCAAATAAAGCCTCGAAGTGGGGGCAGTGTAAAGTATCTGTGTGAGTGCAAATAAAGCCTCGATCGAAGTGGGTTCGTGTAAAGTATCTGTGTGAGTGCAAATAAAGCCTCGATCGAAGTGGGTTCGTGTAAAGTATCTGTGTGAGTGCAAATAAAGCCTCGAAGTGGGGGCAGTGTAAAGTATCTGTGTGAGTGCAAATAAAGCCTCGATCGAAGGGGGTTCGTGTAAAGTATCTGTGTGAGTGCAAATAAAGCCTCGAAGTGGGGGCAGTGTAAAGTATCTGTGTGAGTGCAAATAAAGCCTCGATCGAAGGGGGTTCGTGTAAAGTATCTGTGTGAGTGCAAATAAAGCCTCGAAGGGGGTTCGTGTAAAGTATCTGTGTGAGTGCAAATAAAGCCTCGAAGTGAGGGCAGTGTAAAGTATCTGTGTGAGTGCAAATAAAGCCTCGATCGAAGGGGGTTCGTGTAAAGTATCTGTGTGAGTGCAAATAAAGCCTCGAAGTTGGGGCAGAGTAAAGTATCTGTGTGAGTGCAAATAAAGTCTCGAAGTGGGGGCAGTGTAAAGTATCTGTGTGAGTGCAAATAAAGCCTCGAAGTGGGTTCAGTGTAAAGTATCTGTGTGAGTGCAAATAAAGCCTCGATCGAAGGGGGTTCGTGTAAAGTATCTGTGTGAGTGCAAATAAAGCCTCGATCGAAGGGGGTTCGTGTAAAGTGTCTGTGTGAGTGCAAATAAAGCCTCGATCGAAGGGGGTTCGTGTAAAGTATCTGTGTGAGTGCAAATAAAGCCTCGATCGAAGGGGGTTCGTGTAAAGTGTCTGTGTGAGTGCAAATAAAGCCACGAAGTGGGGGCAGTGTAAAGTATCTGTGTGAGTGCAAATAAAGCCTCGAAGTGGGGGCAGTGTAAAGTATCTGTGTGAGTGCAAATAAAGCCTCGAAGTGGGGGCAGTGTAAAGTATCTGTGTGAGTGCAAATAAAGCCTCGATCGAAGGGGGTTCGTGTAAAGTATCTGTGTGAGTGCAAATAAAGCCTCGATCGAAGGGGGTTCGTGTAAAGTGTCTGTGTGAGTGCAAATAAAGCCACGAAGTGGGGGCAGTGTAAAGTATCTGTGTGAGTGCAAATAAAGCCTCGAAGTGGGGGCAGTGTAAAGTATCTGTGTGAGTGCAAATAAAGCCTCGAAGTGGGGGCAGTGTAAAGTATCTGTGTGAGTGCAAATAAAGCCTCGATCGAAGGGGGTTCGTGTAAAGTATCTGTGTGAGTGCAAATAAAGTCTCGAAGTGGGGGCAGTGTAAAGTATCTGTGTGAGTGCAAATAAAGCCTCGAAGTGGGGGCAGAGTAAAGTATCTGTGTGAGTGCAAATAAAGCCTCGAAGTGGGGGCAGTGTAAAGTATCTGTGTGAGTGCAAATAAAGCCTCGAAGTGGGGGCAGTGTAAAGTATCTGTGTGAGTGCAAATAAAGCCTCGATCGAAGGGGGTTCGTGTAAAGTATCTGTGTGAGTGCAAATAAAGCCTCGAAGTGGGGGGCAGTGTAAAGTATCTGTGTGAGTGCAAATAAAGCCTCGAAGTGGGGGCAGTGTAAAGTATCTGTGTGAGTGCAAATAAAGCCTCGAGGTGGGGGCAGTGTAAAGTATCTGTGTGAGTGCAAATAAAGTCTCGAAGTGGGGGCAGTGTAAAGTATCTGTGTGAGTGCAAATAAAGCCTCGAAGTTGGGGCAGTGTAAAGTATCTGTGTGAGTGCAAATAAAGCCTCGAAGTGGGGGCAGAGTAAAGTATCTGTGTGAGTGCAAATAAAGCCTCGAAGTGGGGGCAGTGTAAAGTATCTGTGTGAGTGCAAATAAAGCCTCGAAGTGGGGGCAGTGTAAAGTGTCTGTGTGAGTGCAAATAAAGCCTCGAAGTGGGGGCAGTGTAAAGTATCTGTGTGAGTGCAAATAAAACCTCGAAGTGGGGGCAGTGTAAAGTATCTGTGTGAGTGCAAATAAAGCCTCGATCGAAGGGGGTTCGTGTAAAGTATCTGTGTGAGTGTAAATAAAGCCTCGAAGTGGGGGCAGTGTAAAGTATCTGTGTGAGTGTAAATAAAGTCTCGAAGTGGGGGCAGAGTAAAGTATCTGTGTGAGTGCAAATAAAGCCTCGAAGTGGGGGCAGTGTAAAGTATCTGTGTGAGTGCAAATAAAGCCTCGAAGTGGGGGCAGTGTAAAGTGTCTGTGTGAGTGCAAATAAAGCCTCGAAGTGGGGGCAGTGTAAAGTATCTGTGTGAGTGCAAATAAAACCTCGAAGTGGGGGCAGTGTAAAGTATCTGTGTGAGTGCAAATAAAGCCTCGATCGAAGGGGGTTCGTGTAAAGTATCTGTGTGAGTGTAAATAAAGCCTCGAAGTGGGGGCAGTGTAAAGTATCTGTGTGAGTGTAAATAAAGTCTCGAAGTGGGGGCAGAGTAAAGTATCTGTGTGAGTGCAAATAAAGCCTCGAAGTGGGGGCAGTGTAAAGTATCTGTGTGAGTGTAAATAAAGCCTCGAAGGGGGTTCGTGTAAAGTATCTGTGTGAGTGCAAATAAAGCCTCGAAGTGGGGGCAGAGTAAAGTATCTGTGTGAGTGCAAATAAAGCCTCGAAGTGGGGGCAGTGTAAAGTATCTGTGTGAGTGTAAATAAAGCCTCGAAGGGGGTTCGTGTAAAGTATCTGTGTGAGTGCAAATAAAGCCTCGAAGTGGGGGCAGAGTAAAGTATCTGTGTGAGTGCAAATAAAGTCTCGAAGTGGGGGCAGTGTAAAGTATCTGTGTGAGTGCAAATAAAGCCTCGAAGTGGGGGCAGTGTAAAGTATCTGTGTGAGTGCAAATAAAGCCTCGATCGAAGGGGGTTCGTGTAAAGTATCTGTGTGAGTGCAAATAAAGCCTCGAAGTGGGGGCAGTGTAAAGTATCTGTGTGAGTGCAAATAAAGTCTCGAAGTGGGGGCAGTGTAAAGTATCTGTGTGAGTGCAAATAAAGCCTCGATCGAAGGGGGTTCGTGTAAAGTATCTGTGTGAGTGCAAATAAAGCCTCGAAGTGGGGGCAGAGTAAAGTATCTGTGTGAGTGCAAATAAAGTCTCGAAGTGGGGGCAGTGTAAAGTATCTGTGTGAGTGCAAATAAAGCCTCGATCGAAGGGGGTTCGTGTAAAGTATCTGTGTGAGTGCAAATAAAGCCTCGAAGTGGGGGCAGTGTAAAGTATCTGTGTGAGTGCAAATAAAGTCTCGAAGTGGGGGCAGTGTAAAGTATCTGTGTGAGTGCAAATAAAGCCTCGAAGTGGGGGCAGTGTAAAGTATCTGTGTGAGTGCAAATAAAGCCTCGATCGAAGGGGGTTCGTGTAAAGTATCTGTGTGAGTGCAAATAAAGTCTCGAAGTGGGGGCAGTGTAAAGTATCTGTGTGAGTGCAAATAAAGCCTCGAAGTGGGGGCAGTGTAAAGTATCTGTGTGAGTGCAAATAAAGCCTCGAAGTGGGGGCAGTGTAAAGTGTCTGTGTGAGTGCAAATAAAGTCTCGAAGTGGGGGCAGAGTAAAGTATCTGTGTGAGTGCAAATAAAGTCTCGAAGTGGGGGCAGTGTAAAGTATCTGTGTGAGTGCAAATAAAGCCTCGATCGAAGGGGGTTCGTGTAAAGTATCTGTGTGAGTGCAAATAAAGTCTCGAAGTGGGGGCAGTGTAAAGTATCTGTGTGAGTGCAAATAAAGCCTCGATCGAAGGGGGTTCGTGTAAAGTATCTGTGTGAGTGCAAATAAAGCCTCGAAGTGGGGGCAGTGTAAAGTATCTGTGTGAGTGCAAATAAAGCCTCGAAGTGGGGGCAGTGTAAAGTATCTGTGTGAGTGCAAATAAAGTCTCGAAGTGGGGGCAGAGTAAAGTATCTGTGTGAGTGCAAATAAAGTCTCGAAGTGGGGGCAGTGTAAAGTATCTGTGTGAGTGCAAATAAAGCCTCGATCGAAGGGGGTTCGTGTAAAGTATCTGTGTGAGTGCAAATAAAGCCTCGAAGTGGGGGCAGTGTAAAGTATCTGTGTGAGTGCAAATAAAGCCTCGAAGTGGGGGCAGTGTAAAGTATCTGTGTGAGTGCAAATAAAGCCTCGAAGTGGGGGCAGTGTAAAGTATCTGTGTGAGTGCAAATAAAGCCTCGAAGTGGGGGCAGTATAAAGTATCTGTGTGAGTGCAAATAAAGCCTCGAAGTGGGGGCAGTGTAAAGTATCTGTGTGAGTGCAAATAAAGCCTCGAAGTGGGGGCAGTGTAAAGTATCTGTGTGAGTGCAAATAAAGCCTCGAAGTGGGGGCAGTGTAAAGTATCTGTGTGAGTGCAAATAAAGCCACGAAGTGGGGGAAAGGGAAAGTATCTGTGTGAGTGCAAATAAAGCCTCGATCGAAGGGGGTTCGTGTAAAGTATCTGTGTGAGTGCAAATAAAGTCTCGATCGAAGTGGGGGCAGTGTAAAGTATCTGTGTGAGTGCAAATAAAGCCTCGAAGTGGGGGCAGTGTAAAGTATCTGTGTGAGTGCAAATAAAGCCTCGATCGAAGGGGGTTCGTGTAAAGTATCTGTGTGAGTGCAAATAAAGTCTCGATCGAAGTGGGGGCAGTGTAAAGTATCTGTGTCAGTGCAAATAAAGCCTCGAAGTTTGGGCAGTGTAAAGTATCTGTGTGAGTGCAAATAAAGCCTCGAAGTGGGGGCAGAGTAAAGTATCTGTGTGAGTGCAAATAAAGCCTCGAAGTGGGGGCAGTGTAAAGTATCTGTGTGAGTGCAAATAAAGCCTCGAAGTGGGGGCAGTGTAAAGTATCTGTGTGAGTGCAAATAAAGCCTCGAAGTGGGGGCAGAGTAAAGTAAGTATCTGTGTGAGTGCAAATAAAGCCTCGAAGTGGGGGCAGTGTAAAGTATCTGTGTGAGTGCAAATAAAGCCACGAAGTGGGGGAAAGGGAAAGTATCTGTGTGAGTGCAAATAAAGTCTCGATCGAAGTGGGTTCGTGTAAAGTATCTGTGTGAGTGCAAATAAAGTCTCGATCGAAGTGGGGGCAGTGTAAAGTATCTGTGTCAGTGCAAATAAAGCCTCGAAGTTTGGGCAGTGTAAAGTATCTGTGTGAGTGCAAATAAAGCCTCGAAGTGGGGGCAGAGTAAAGTATCTGTGTGAGTGCAAATAAAGCCTCGAAGTGGGGGCAGTGTAAAGTATCTGTGTGAGTGCAAATAAAGCCTCGAAGTGGGGGCAGTGTAAAGTATCTGTGTGAGTGCAAATAAAGCCTCGAAGTGGGGGCAGTGTAAAGTATCTGTGTGAGTGCAAATAAAGCCTCGATCGAAGGGGGTTCGTGTAAAGTATCTGTGTGAGTGCAAATAAAGCCACGAAGTGGGGGCAGTGTAAAGTATCTGTGTGAGTGCAAATAAAGCCACGAAGTGGGGGCAGTGTAAAGTATCTGTGTGAGTGCAAATAAAGCCTCGAAGTGGGGGCAGTGTAAAGTATCTGTGTGAGTGCAAATAAAGCCTCGAAGTGGGGGCAGTGTAAAGTATCTGTGTGAGTGCAAATAAAGCCTCGAAGTGGGGGCAGTGTAAAGTATCTGTGTGAGTGCAAATAAAGCCTCGATCGAAGGGGGTTCGTGTAAAGTATCTGTGTGAGTGCAAATAAAGCCACGAAGTGGGGGCAGTGTAAAGTATCTGTGTGAGTGCAAATAAAGCCACGAAGTGGGGGCAGTGTAAAGTATCTGTGTCAGTGCAAATAAAGCCTCGAAGTTTGGGCAGTGTAAAGTATCTGTGTGAGTGCAAATAAAGCCTCGAAGTGGGGGCAGAGTAAAGTATCTGTGTGAGTGCAAATAAAGCCTCGAAGTGGGGGCAGTGTAAAGTATCTGTGTGAGTGCAAATAAAGCCTCGAAGTGGGGGCAGTGTAAAGTATCTGTGTGAGTGCAAATAAAGCCTCGAAGTGGGGGCAGTGTAAAGTATCTGTGTGAGTGCAAATAAAGCCTCGATCGAAGGGGGTTCGTGTAAAGTATCTGTGTGAGTGCAAATAAAGCCACGAAGTGGGGGCAGTGTAAAGTATCTGTGTGAGTGCAAATAAAGCCACGAAGTGGGGGCAGTGTAAAGTATCTGTGTGAGTGTAAATAAAGCCTCGAAGTGGGGGCAGTGTAAAGTATCTGTGTGAGTGCAAATAAAGCCTCGATCGAAGGGGGTTCGTGTAAAGTATCTGTGTGAGTGCAAATAAAGTCTCGATCGAAGTGGGTTCGTGTAAAGTATCTGTGTGAGTGCAAATAAAGTCTCGATCGAAGTGGGGGCAGTGTAAAGTATCTGTGTCAGTGCAAATAAAGCCTCGAAGTTTGGGCAGTGTAAAGTATCTGTGTGAGTGCAAATAAAGCCTCGAAGTGGGGGCAGTGTAAAGTATCTGTGTGAGTGCAAATAAAGCCTCGAAGTGGGGGCAGTGTAAAGTATCTGTGTGAGTGCAAATAAAGCCTCGAAGTGGGGGCAGTGTAAAGTATCTGTGTGAGTGCAAATAGAGCCTCGAAGTGAGGGCAGTGTAAAGTATCTGTGTGAGTGCAAATAAAGCCTCGATCGAAGGGGGTTCGTGTAAAGTATCTGTGTGAGTGTAAATAAAGCCTCGAAGTGGGGGCAGTGTAAAGTATCTGTGTGAGTGGAAATAAAGCCTCGAAGTGGGGGCAGTGTAAAGTATCTGTGTGAGTGCAAATAAAGCCTCGAAGTGGGGGCAGTGTAAAGTATCTGTGTTAGTGCAAATAAAGCCTCGAAGTGGGGGCAGTGTAAAGTATCTGTGTGAGTGCAAATAAAGCCACGAAGTGGGGGCAGTGTAAAGTATCTGTGTGAGTGCAAATAAAGTCTCGAAGTGGGGGCAGTGTAAAGTATCTGTGTGAGTGCAAATAAAGCCACGAAGTGGGGGCAGTGTAAAGTATCTGTGTGAGTGCAAATAAAGCCACGAAGTGGGGGCAGTGTAAAGTATCTGTGTGAGTGCAAATAAAGCCACGAAGTGGGGGCAGTGTAAAGTATCTGTGTGAGTGCAAATAAAGCCACGAAGTGGGGGCAGTGTAAAGTATCTGTGTGAGTGCAAATAAAGCCTCGATCGAAGGGGGTTCGTGTAAAGTATCTGTGTGAGTGCAAATAAAGCCTCGAAGTGGGGGCAGTGTAAAGTATCTGTGTGAGTGCAAATAAAGTCTCGAAGTGGGGGCAGTGTAAAGTATCTGTGTGAGTGCAAATAAAGTCTCGAAGTGGGGGCAGTGTAAAGTATCTGTGTGAGTGCAAATAAAGCCTCGAAGGGGGTTCGTGTAAAGTATCTGTGTGAGTGCAAATAAAGCCTCGACGTTTGGGCAGTGTAAAGTATCTGTGTGAGTGCAAATAAAGTCTCGAAGTGGGGGCAGTGTAAAGTATCTGTGTGAGTGCAAATAAAGTCTCGAAGTGGGGGCAGTGTAAAGTATCTGTGTGAGTGCAAATAAAGCCTCGAAGGGGGTTCGTGTAAAGTATCTGTGTGAGTGCAAATAAAGCCTCGAAGTTTGGGCAGTGTAAAGTATCTGTGTGAGTGCAAATAAAGCCTCGAAGTGGGGGCAGTGTAAAGTATCTGTGTGAGTGCAAATAAAGCCTCGAAGTGGGGGCAGTGTAAAGTATCTGTGTGAGTGCAAATAAAGCCTCGAAGTTGGGGCAGTGTAAAGTATCTGTGTGAGTGCAAATAAAACCTCGAAGTGGGGGCAGAGTAAAGTATCTGTGTGAGTGCAAATAAAGCCTCGATCGAAGGGGGTTCGTGTAAAGTATCTGTGTGAGTGCAAATAAAGCCTCGAAGTGGGGGCAGTGTAAAGTATCTGTGTGAGTGCAAATAAAGCCTCGATCGAAGGGGGTTCGTGTAAAGTATCTGTGTGAGTGCAAATAAAGCCTCGAAGGGGGTTCGTGTAAAGTATCTGTGTGAGTGCAAATAAAGCCTCGAAGTGGGGGCAGAGTAAAGTATCTGTGTGAGTGCAAATAAAGCCTCGATCGAAGGGGGTTCGTGTAAAGTATCTGTGTGAGTGCAAATAAAGCCACGAAGTGGGGGCAGTGTAAAGTATCTGTGTGAGTGCAAATAAAGCCTCGATCGAAGGGGGTTCGTGTAAAGTATCTGTGTGAGTGCAAATAAAGCCTCGAAGTGGGGGCAGTGTAAAGTATCTGTGTGAGTGCAAATAAAACCTCGAAGTGGGGGCAGAGTAAAGTATCTGTGTGAGTGCAAATAAAGCCTCGATCGAAGGGGGTTCGTGTAAAGTATCTGTGTGAGTGCAAATAAAGCCTCGAAGTGGGGGCAGTGTAAAGTATCTGTGTGAGTGCAAATAAAGCCACGAAGTGGGGGCAGTGTAAAGTATCTGTGTGAGTGCAAATAAAGTCTCGAAGTGGGGGCAGTGTAAAGTATCTGTGTGAGTGCAAATAAAGCCACGAAGTGGGGGCAGTGTAAAGTATCTGTGTGAGTGTAAATAAAGCCTCGAAGTGGGGCAGTGTAAAGTATCTGTGTGAGTGCAAATAAAGCCTCGATCGAAGGGGGTTCGTGTAAAGTATCTGTGTGAGTGCAAATAAAGCCTCGAAGTGGGGGCAGTGTAAAGTATCTGTGTGAGTGCAAATAAAGTCTCGAAGTGGGTTCGTGTAAAGTATCTGTGTGAGTGTAAATAAAGCCTCGAAGGGGGTTCGTGTAAAGTATCTGTGTGAGTGCAAATAAAGCCTCGAAGGGGGTTCGTGTAAAGTATCTGTGTGAGTGCAAATAAAGCCTCGAAGTGGGGGCAGTGTAAAGTATCTGTGTGAGTGCAAATAAAGTCTCGAAGTGGGGGCAGTGTAAAGTATCTGTGTGAGTGCAAATAAAGTCTCGAAGTGGGGGCAGTGTAAAGTATCTGTGTGAGTGCAAATAAAGCCACGAAGTGGGGGCAGTGTAAAGTATCTGTGTGAGTGTAAATAAAGCCTCGAAGGGGGTTCGTGTAAAGTATCTGTGTGAGTGCAAATAAAGCCTCGAAGTGGGGGCAGTGTAAAGTATCTGTGTGAGTGCAAATAAAGTCTCGAAGTGGGGGCAGTGTAAAGTATCTGTGTGAGTGCAAATAAAGCCACGAAGTGGGGGCAGTGTAAAGTATCTGTGTGAGTGTAAATAAAGCCTCGAAGGGGGTTCGTGTAAAGTATCTGTGTGAGTGCAAATAAAGCCTCGAAGTGGGGGCAGTGTAAAGTATCTGTGTGAGTGCAAATAAAGTCTCGAAGTGGGGGCAGTGTAAAGTATCTGTGTGAGTGCAAATAAAGCCACGAAGTGAGGGCAGTGTAAAGTATCTGTGTGAGTGCAAATAAAGCCTCGATCGAAGGGGGTTCGTGTAAAGTATCTGTGTGAGTGCAAATAAAGCCTCGAAGTGGGGGCAGTGTAAAGTATCTGTGTGAGTGCAAATAAAGTCTCGAAGTGGGGGCAGTGTAAAGTATCTGTGTGAGTGCAAATAAAGCCACGAAGTGGGGGCAGTGTAAAGTATCTGTGTGAGTGCAAATAAAGCCTCGATCGAAGGGGGTTCGTGTAAAGTATCTGTGTGAGTGCAAATAAAGCCTCGAAGTGGGGGCAGTGTAAAGTATCTGTGTGAGTGCAAATAAAGTCTCGAAGTGGGGGCAGTGTAAAGTATCTGTGTGAGTGCAAATAAAGCCACGAAGTGGGGGCAGTGTAAAGTATCTGTGTGAGTGTAAATAAAGCCTCGAAGGGGGTTCGTGTAAAGTATCTGTGTGAGTGCAAATAAAGCCTCGAAGTGGGGGCAGTGTAAAGTATCTGTGGGAGTGCAAATAAAGCCTCGAAGTGGGGGCAGTGTAAAGTATCTGTGTGAGTGCAAATAAAGCCACGAAGTGGGGGCAGTGTAAAGTATCTGTGTGAGTGTAAATAAAGCCTCGAAGGGGGTTCGTGTAAAGTATCTGTGTGAGTGCAAATAAAGCCTCGAAGTGGGGGCAGTGTAAAGTATCTGTGGGAGTGCAAATAAAGCCTCGAAGTGGGGGCAGTGTAAAGTATCTGTGTGAGTGCAAATAAAGTCTCGAAGTGGGGGCAGTGTAAAGTATCTGTGTGAGTGCAAATAAAGCCACGAAGTGAGGGCAGTGTAAAGTATCTGTGTGAGTGCAAATAAAGCCTCGATCGAAGGGGGTTCGTGTAAAGTATCTGTGTGAGTGCAAATAAAGCCTCGAAGTGGGGGCAGTGTAAAGTATCTGTGTGAGTGCAAATAAAGTCTCGAAGTGGGGGCAGTGTAAAGTATCTGTGTGAGTGCAAATAAAGCCACGAAGTGGGGGCAGTGTAAAGTATCTGTGTGAGTGCAAATAAAGCCTCGATCGAAGGGGGTTCGTGTAAAGTATCTGTGTGAGTGCAAATAAAGCCTCGAAGTGAGGGCAGTGTAAAGTATCTGTGTGAGTGCAAATAAAGCCTCGATCGAAGGGGGTTCGTGTAAAGTATCTGTGTGAGTGCAAATAAAGCCTCGAAGTTGGGGCAGAGTAAAGTATCTGTGTGAGTGCAAATAAAGTCTCGAAGTGGGGGCAGTGTAAAGTATCTGTGTGAGTGCAAATAAAGCCTCGAAGTGGGTTCAGTGTAAAGTATCTGTGTGAGTGCAAATAAAGCCTCGATCGAAGGGGGTTCGTGTAAAGTATCTGTGTGAGTGTAAATAAAGCCTCGAAGTGAGGGCAGTGTAAAGTATCTGTGTGAGTGCAAATAAAGCCTCGAAGTGGGGGGCAGTGTAAAGTATCTGTGTGAGTGCAAATAAAGCCTCGATCGAAGGGGGTTCGTGTAAAGTATCTGTGTGAGTGCAAATAAAGCCTCGAAGTGGGGGGCAGTGTAAAGTATCTGTGTGAGTGCAAATAAAGCCTCGATCGAAGGGGGTTCGTGTAAAGTATCTGTGTGAGTGCAAATAAAGCCTCGATCGAAGGGGGTTCAGTGTAAAGTATCTGTGTGAGTGCAAATAAAGCCTCGATCGAAGGGGGTTCGTGTAAAGTATCTGTGTGAGTGCAAATAAAGCCTCGATCGAAGGGGGTTCAGTGTAAAGTATCTGTGTGAGTGCAAATAAAGCCTCGATCGAAGGGGGTTCGTGTAAAGTATCTGTGTGAGTGCAAATAAAGCCTCGATCGAAGGGGGTTCTTGTAAAGTATCTGTGTGAGTGCAAATAAAGCCTCGAAGGGGGTTCGTGTAAAGTATCTGTGTGAGTGCAAATAAAGCCTCGATCGAAGGGGGTTCAGTGTAAAGTATCTGTGTGAGTGCAAATAAAGCCTCGATCGAAGGGGGTTCAGTGTAAAGTATCTGTGTGAGTGCAAATAAAGCCTCGATCGAAGGGGGTTCGTGTAAAGTATCTGTGTGAGTGCAAATAAAGCCTCGATCGAAGGGGGTTCAGTGTAAAGTATCTGTGTGAGTGCAAATAAAGCCTCGATCGAAGGGGGTTCGTGTAAAGTATCTGTGTGAGTGCAAATAAAGCCTCGATCGAAGGGGGTTCAGTGTAAAGTATCTGTGTGAGTGCAAATAAAGCCTCGAAGTGGGGGCAGTGTAAAGTATCTGTGTGAGTGCAAATAAAGCCTCGATCGAAGGGGGTTCAGTGTAAAGTATCTGTGTGAGTGCAAATAAAGCCTCGAAGTGGGGGCAGTGTAAAGTATCTGTGTGAGTGCAAATAAAGCCTCGATCGAAGGGGGTTCGTGTAAAGTATCTGTGTGAGTGCAAATAAAGTCTCGAAGTGGGGGCAGTGTAAAGTATCTGTGTGAGTGCAAATAAAGCCTCGATCGAAGGGGGTTCGTGTAAAGTATCTGTGTGAGTGCAAATAAAGCCTCGATCGAAGTGGGTTCGTGTAAAGTATCTGTGTGAGTGCAAATAAAGCCTCGAAGTGGGGGCAGTGTAAAGTATCTGTGTGAGTGCAAATAAAGCCTCGATCGAAGGGGGTTCGTGTAAAGTATCTGTGTGAGTGCAAATAAAACCTCGAAGTGGGGGCAGAGTAAAGTATCTGTGTGAGTGCAAATAAAGCCTCGAAGTGGGGGCAGTGTAAAGTATCTGTGTGAGTGCAAATAAAGCCTCGAAGTGGGGAAAGGGAAAGTATCTGTGTGAGTGCAAATAAAGCCTCGATCGAAGGGGGTTCGTGTAAAGTATCTGTGTGAGTGCAAATAAAACCTCGAAGTGGGGGCAGAGTAAAGTATCTGTGTGAGTGCAAATAAAGCCTCGAAGTGGGGGCAGAGTAAAGTATCTGTGTGAGTGCAAATAAAGCCTCGATCGAAGGGGGTTCGTGTAAAGTATCTGTGTGAGTGCAAATAAAGCCTCGAAGTGGGGGGCAGAGTAAAGTATCTGTGTGAGTGCAAATAAAGCCTCGATCGAAGGGGGTTCGTGTAAAGTATCTGTGTGAGTGCAAATAAAACCTCGAAGTGGGGGCAGAGTAAAGTATCTGTGTGAGTGCAAATAAAGCCTCGAAGTGGGGGGCAGTGTAAAGTATCTGTGTGAGTGCAAATAAAGCCTCGATCGAAGGGGGTTCGTGTAAAGTATCTGTGTGAGTGCAAATAAAGCCTCGATCGAAGGGGGTTCGTGTAAAGTATCTGTGTGAGTGCAAATAAAGCCTCGAAGTGGGGGCAGTGTAAAGTATCTGTGTGAGTGTAAATAAAGCCTCGATCGAAGTGGGGGCAGTGTAAAGTATCTGTGTGAGTGCAAATAAAGCCTCGATCGAAGGGGGTTCGTGTAAAGTATCTGTGTGAGTGCAAATAAAGCCTCGAAGTGGGGGCAGTGTAAAGTATCTGTGTGAGTGTAAATAAAGCCTCGAAGTGGGGGCAGTGTAAAGTATCTGTGTGAGTGCAAATAAAGCCACGAAGTGGGGGCAGTGTAAAGTATCTGTGTGAGTGCAAATAAAGCCTCGATCGAAGGGGGTTCGTGTAAAGTATCTGTGTGAGTGCAAATAAAGCCTCGAAGTGGGGGCAGTGTAAAGTATCTGTGTGAGTGTAAATAAAGCCTCGAAGTGGGGGCAGTGTAAAGTATCTGTGTGAGTGCAAATAAAGCCTCGAAGTGGGGGCAGTGTAAAGTATCTGTGTGAGTGCAAATAAAGCCTCGATCGAAGGGGGTTCGTGTAAAGTATCTGTGTGAGTGCAAATAAAGCCTCGAAGTGGGGGGCAGTGTAAAGTATCTGTGTGAGTGCAAATAAAGCCTCGATCGAAGGGGGTTCGTGTAAAGTATCTGTGTGAGTGCAAATAAAGCCTCGATCGAAGGGGGTTCAGTGTAAAGTATCTGTGTGAGTGCAAATAAAGCCTCGAAGTGGGGGCAGAGTAAAGTATCTGTGTGAGTGCAAATAAAGCCTCGATCGAAGGGGGTTCGTGTAAAGTATCTGTGTGAGTGCAAATAAAGCCTCGAAGTGGGGGCAGAGTAAAGTATCTGTGTGAGTGCAAATAAAGCCTCGAAGTGGGGGCAGAGTAAAGTATCTGTGTGAGTGCAAATAAAGCCTCGATCGAAGGGGGTTCGTGTAAAGTATCTGTGTGAGTGCAAATAAAGCCTCGAAGTGGGGGCAGTGTAAAGTATCTGTGTGAGTGTAAATAAAGCCTCGAAGTGGGGGCAGTGTAAAGTATCTGTGTGAGTGCAAATAAAGCCTCGAAGTGGGGGCAGTGTAAAGTATCTGTGTGAGTGCAAATAAAGCCTCGATCGAAGGGGGTTCGTGTAAAGTATCTGTGTGAGTGCAAATAAAGCCTCGAAGTGGGGGCAGTGTAAAGTATCTGTGTGAGTGTAAATAAAGCCTCGAAGTGGGGGCAGTGTAAAGTATCTGTGTGAGTGCAAATAAAGCCTCGAAGTGGGGGCAGTGTAAAGTATCTGTGTGAGTGCAAATAAAGCCTCGATCGAAGGGGGTTCGTGTAAAGTATCTGTGTGAGTGCAAATAAAGCCTCGAAGTGGGGGGCAGTGTAAAGTATCTGTGTGAGTGCAAATAAAGCCTCGATCGAAGGGGGTTCGTGTAAAGTATCTGTGTGAGTGCAAATAAAGCCTCGATCGAAGGGGGTTCAGTGTAAAGTATCTGTGTGAGTGCAAATAAAGCCTCGAAGTGGGGGCAGAGTAAAGTATCTGTGTGAGTGCAAATAAAGCCTCGATCGAAGGGGGTTCGTGTAAAGTATCTGTGTGAGTGCAAATAAAGCCTCGAAGTGGGGGCAGAGTAAAGTATCTGTGTGAGTGCAAATAAAGCCTCGAAGTGGGGGCAGAGTAAAGTATCTGTGTGAGTGCAAATAAAGCCTCGATCGAAGGGGGTTCGTGTAAAGTATCTGTGTGAGTGCAAATAAAGCCTCGAAGTGGGGGCAGTGTAAAGTATCTGTGTGAGTGCAAATAAAGCCTCGAAGTGGGGGCAGTGTAAAGTATCTGTGTGAGTGCAAATAAAGCCTCGAAGTGGGGGCAGAGTAAAGTATCTGTGTGAGTGCAAATAAAGCCTCGATCGAAGTGGGTTCGTGTAAAGTATCTGTGTGAGTGCAAATAAAGCCTCGAAGTGGGGGCAGAGTAAAGTATCTGTGTGAGTGCAAATAAAGCCTCGATCGAAGGGGGTTCGTGTAAAGTATCTGTGTGAGTGCAAATAAAGCCTCGATCGAAGGGGGTTCGTGTAAAGTATCTGTGTGAGTGTAAATAAAGCCTCGATCGAAGGGGGTTCGTGTAAAGTATCTGTGTGAGTGCAAATAAAGCCTCGAAGTGGGGGGCAGAGTAAAGTATCTGTGTGAGTGTAAATAAAGCCTCGATCGAAGTGGGTTCGTGTAGAGTATCTGTGTGAGTGTAAATAAAGCCTCGAAGTGGGGGCAGTGTAAAGTATCTGTGTGAGTGCAAATAAAGCCTCGAAGTTGGGGCAGTGTAAAGTATCTGTGTGAGTGTAAATAAAGCCTCGAAGTGGGGGCAGTGTAAAGTATCTGTGTGAGTGCAAATAAAGCCTCGAAGTTGGGGCAGTGTAAAGTATCTGTGTGAGTGCAAATAAAGCCTCGAAGTTGGGGCAGTGTAAAGTATCTGTGTGAGTGCAAATAAAGCCTCGAAGTTGGGGCAGTGTAAAGTATCTGTGTGAGTGTAAATAAAGCCTCGAAGTGGGGGCAGTGTAAAGTATCTGTGTGAGTGCAAATAAAGCCTCGAAGTTGGGGCAGTGTAAAGTATCTGTGTGAGTGCAAATAAAGCCTCGAAGTTGGGGCAGTGTAAAGTATCTGTGTGAGTGTAAATAAAGCCTCGAAGTGGGGGCAGTGTAAAGTATCTGTGTGAGTGTAAATAAAGCCTCGAAGTGGGGGCAGTGTAAAGTATCTGTGTGAGTGCAAATAAAGCCTCGAAGTTGGGGCAGTGTAAAGTATCTGTGTGAGTGCAAATAAAGCCTCGAAGTTGGGGCAGTGTAAAGTATCTGTGTGAGTGCAAATAAAGCCTCGAAGTTGGGGCAGTGTAAAGTATCTGTGTGAGTGCAAATAAAGCCTCGAAGTTGGGGCAGTGTAAAGTATCTGTGTGAGTGCAAATAAAGCCTCGAAGTTGGGGCAGTGTAAAGTATCTGTGTGAGTGCAAATAAAGCCTCGAAGTTGGGGCAGTGTAAAGTATCTGTGTGAGTGCAAATAAAGCCTCGAAGTTGGGGCAGTGTAAAGTATCTGTGTGAGTGCAAATAAAGCCTCGATCGAAGGGGGTTCGTGTAAAGTATCTGTGTGAGTGCAAATAAAGCCTCGAAGTTGGGGCAGTGTAAAGTATCTGTGTGAGTGCAAATAAAGCCTCGAAGTTGGGGCAGTGTAAAGTATCTGTGTGAGTGCAAATAAAGCCTCGAAGTTGGGGCAGTGTAAAGTATCTGTGTGAGTGCAAATAAAGCCTCGAAGTTGGGGCAGTGTAAAGTATCTGTGTGAGTGCAAATAAAGCCTCGATCGAAGGGGGTTCGTGTAAAGTATCTGTGTGAGTGCAAATAAAGCCTCGAAGTGGGGGCAGTGTAAAGTATCTGTGTGAGTGTAAATAAAGCCTCGATCGAAGTGGGGGCAGTGTAAAGTATCTGTGTGAGTGCAAATAAAGCCTCGATCGAAGGGGGTTCGTGTAAAGTATCTGTGTGAGTGTAAATAAAGCCTCGATCGAAGGGGGTTCGTGTAAAGTATCTGTGTGAGTGCAAATAAAGCCTCGAAGTGGGGGCAGTGTAAAGTATCTGTGTGAGTGCAAATAAAGCCTCGAAGTGGGGGCAGTGTAAAGTATCTGTGTGAGTGCAAATAAAGCCTCGAAGTGGGGGGCAGAGTAAAGTATCTGTGTGAGTGCAAATAAAGCCTCGATCGAAGGGGGTTCGTGTAAAGTATCTGTGTGAGTGCAAATAAAGCCTCGATCGAAGGGGGTTCGTGTAAAGTATCTGTGTGAGTGCAAATAAAGCCTCGAAGTGGGGGCAGTGTAAAGTATCTGTGTGAGTGCAAATAAAGCCTCGAAGTGGGGGCAGTGTAAAGTATCTGTGTGAGTGCAAATAAAGCCTCGAAGTGGGGGGCAGAGTAAAGTATCTGTGTGAGTGCAAATAAAGCCTCGATCGAAGGGGGTTCGTGTAAAGTATCTGTGTGAGTGCAAATAAAGCCTCGATCGAAGGGGGTTCGTGTAAAGTATCTGTGTGAGTGCAAATAAAGCCTCGATCGAAGGGGGTTCGTGTAAAGTATCTGTGTGAGTGCAAATAAAGCCTCGAAGTGGGGGCAGTGTAAAGTATCTGTGTGAGTGCAAATAAAGCCTCGAAGTGGGGGGCAGAGTAAAGTATCTGTGTGAGTGCAAATAAAGCCTCGATCGAAGGGGGTTCGTGTAAAGTATCTGTGTGAGTGCAAATAAAGCCTCGATCGAAGGGGGTTCGTGTAAAGTATCTGTGTGAGTGCAAATAAAGCCTCGAAGTGGGGGCAGTGTAAAGTATCTGTGTGAGTGCAAATAAAGCCTCGAAGTGGGGGCAGTGTAAAGTATCTGTGTGAGTGCAAATAAAGCCTCGAAGTGGGGGGCAGAGTAAAGTATCTGTGTGAGTGCAAATAAAGCCTCGATCGAAGGGGGTTCGTGTAAAGTATCTGTGTGAGTGCAAATAAAGCCTCGATCGAAGGGGGTTCGTGTAAAGTATCTGTGTGAGTGCAAATAAAGCCTCGAAGTTGGGGCAGTGTAAAGTATCTGTGTGAGTGCAAATAAAGCCTCGAAGTTGGGGCAGTGTAAAGTATCTGTGTGAGTGCAAATAAAGCCTCGAAGTGGGGGCAGTGTAAAGTATCTGTGTGAGTGCAAATAAAGCCTCGATCGAAGGGGGTTCGTGTAAAGTATCTGTGTGAGTGCAAATAAAGCCTCGATCGAAGGGGGTTCGTGTAAAGTATCTGTGTGAGTGCAAATAAAGCCTCGATCGAAGGGGGTTCGTGTAAAGTATCTGTGTGAGTGCAAATAAAGCCTCGATCGAAGGGGGTTCGTGTAAAGTATCTGTGTGAGTGCAAATAAAGCCTCGATCGAAGGGGGTTCGTGTAAAGTATCTGTGTGAGTGCAAATAAAGCCTCGAAGTTGGGGCAGTGTAAAGTATCTGTGTGAGTGCAAATAAAGCCTCGAAGTTGGGGCAGTGTAAAGTATCTGTGTGAGTGCAAATAAAGCCTCGAAGTTGGGGCAGTGTAAAGTATCTGTGTGAGTGCAAATAAAGCCTCGAAGTTGGGGCAGTGTAAAGTATCTGTGTGAGTGCAAATAAAGCCTCGAAGTTGGGGCAGTGTAAAGTATCTGTGTGAGTGCAAATAAAGCCTCGAAGTGGGGGCAGTGTAAAGTATCTGTGTGAGTGCAAATAAAGCCTCGAAGTTGGGGCAGTGTAAAGTATCTGTGTGAGTGCAAATAAAGCCTCGAAGTTGGGGCAGTGTAAAGTATCTGTGTGAGTGCAAATAAAGCCTCGAAGTTGGGGCAGTGTAAAGTATCTGTGTGAGTGCAAATAAAGCCTCGAAGTGGGGGCAGTGTAAAGTATCTGTGTGAGTGCAAATAAAGCCTCGATCGAAGGGGGTTCGTGTAAAGTATCTGTGTGAGTGCAAATAAAGCCTCGATCGAAGGGGGTTCGTGTAAAGTATCTGTGTGAGTGCAAATAAAGCCTCGAAGTGGGGGCAGTGTAAAGTATCTGTGTGAGTGCAAATAAAGCCTCGAAGTGGGGGGCAGTGTAAAGTATCTGTGTGAGTGCAAATAAAGCCTCGATCGAAGGGGGTTCGTGTAAAGTATCTGTGTGAGTGCAAATAAAGCCTCGAAGTGGGGGCAGTGTAAAGTATCTGTGTGAGTGCAAATAAAGCCTCGAAGTGGGGGCAGTGTAAAGTATCTGTGTGAGTGCAAATAAAGCCTCGATCGAAGGGGGTTCGTGTAAAGTATCTGTGTGAGTGCAAATAAAGCCTCGAAGTGGGGGCAGTGTAAAGTATCTGTGTGAGTGCAAATAAAGCCTCGATCGAAGGGGGTTCGTGTAAAGTGTCTGTGTGAGTGCAAATAAAGCCTCGAAGTGGGGGCAGTGTAAAGTATCTGTGTGAGTGCAAATAAAGCCTCGAAGTGGGGGCAGTGTAAAGTATCTGTGTGAGTGCAAATAAAGCCTCGAAGTGGGGGCAGTGTAAAGTATCTGTGTGAGTGCAAATAAAGCCTCGAAGTGGGGGCAGTGTAAAGTATCTGTGTGAGTGCAAATAAAGCCTCGATCGAAGGGGGTTCGTGTAAAGTATCTGTGTGAGTGCAAATAAAGCCTCGAAGTGGGGGCAGTGTAAAGTATCTGTGTGAGTGCAAATAAAGCCTCGAAGTGGGGGCAGTGTAAAGTATCTGTGTGAGTGCAAATAAAGCCTCGATCGAAGGGGGTTCGTGTAAAGTATCTATGTGAGTGCAAATAAAGCCTCGAAGTGGGGGCAGTGTAAAGTATCTGTGTGAGTGCAAATAAAGCCTCGAAGTTGGGGCAGTGTAAAGTATCTGTGTGAGTGCAAATAAAGCCTCGAAGTTGGGGCAGTGTAAAGTATCTGTGTGAGTGCAAATAAAGCCTCGAAGTGGGGGCAGTGTAAAGTATCTGTGTGAGTGCAAATAAAGCCTCGAAGTTGGGGCAGTGTAAAGTATCTGTGTGAGTGCAAATAAAGCCTCGAAGTGGGGGCAGTGTAAAGTATCTGTGTGAGTGCAAATAAAGCCTCGAAGTTGGGGCAGTGTAAAGTATCTGTGTGAGTGCAAATAAAGCCTCGAAGTGGGGGCAGTGTAAAGTATCTGTGTGAGTGCAAATAAAGCCTCGAAGTGGGGGCAGTGTAAAGTATCTGTGTGAGTGCAAATAAAGCCTCGAAGTTGGGGCAGTGTAAAGTATCTGTGTGAGTGCAAATAAAGCCTCGAAGTGGGGGCAGTGTAAAGTATCTGTGTGAGTGCAAATAAAGCCTCGAAGTGGGGGCAGTGTAAAGTATCTGTGTGAGTGCAAATAAAGCCTCGAAGTTGGGGCAGTGTAAAGTATCTGTGTGAGTGCAAATAAAGCCTCGAAGTGGGGGCAGTGTAAAGTATCTGTGTGAGTGCAAATAAAGCCTCGAAGTGGGGGCAGTGTAAAGTATCTGTGTGAGTGCAAATAAAGCCTCGAAGTTGGGGCAGTGTAAAGTATCTATGTGAGTGCAAATAAAGCCTCGATCGAAGGGGGTTCGTGTAAAGTATCTGTGTGAGTGCAAATAAAGCCTCGAAGTGGGGGCAGTGTAAAGTATCTGTGTGAGTGCAAATAAAGCCTCGAAGTGGGGGCAGTGTAAAGTATCTGTGTGAGTGCAAATAAAGCCTCGATCGAAGGGGGTTCGTGTAAAGTATCTGTGTGAGTGCAAATAAAGCCTCGAAGTGGGGGCAGTGTAAAGTATCTGTGTGAGTGCAAATAAAGCCTCGAAGTGGGGGCAGTGTAAAGTATCTGTGTGAGTGCAAATAAAGCCTCGATCGAAGGGGGTTCGTGTAAAGTATCTATGTGAGTGCAAATAAAGCCTCGAAGTGGGGGCAGTGTAAAGTATCTGTGTGAGTGCAAATAAAGCCTCGAAGTTGGGGGCAGTGTAAAGTATCTGTGTGAGTGCAAATAAAGCCTCGAAGTTGGGGCAGTGTAAAGTATCTGTGTGAGTGCAAATAAAGCCTCGAAGTGGGGGCAGTGTAAAGTATCTGTGTGAGTGCAAATAAAGCCTCGATCGAAGGGGGTTCGTGTAAAGTATCTATGTGAGTGCAAATAAAGCCTCGAAGTGGGGGGCAGTGTAAAGTATCTGTGTGAGTGCAAATAAAGCCTCGAAGTGGGGGCAGTGTAAAGTATCTGTGTGAGTGCAAATAAAGCCTCGATCGAAGGGGGTTCGTGTAAAGTATCTATGTGAGTGCAAATAAAGCCTCGAAGTGGGGGGCAGTGTAAAGTATCTGTGTGAGTGCAAATAAAGCCTCGAAGTGGGGGCAGTGTAAAGTATCTGTGTGAGTGCAAATAAAGCCTCGATCGAAGGGGGTTCGTGTAAAGTATCTGTGTGAGTGCAAATAAAGTCTCGAAGTGGGGGCAGTGTAAAGTATCTGTGTGAGTGCAAATAAAGCCTCGAAGTGGGGGCAGTGTAAAGTATCTGTGTGAGTGCAAATAAAGCCTCGATCGAAGGGGGTTCGTGTAAAGTATCTATGTGAGTGCAAATAAAGTCTCGAAGTGGGGGCAGTGTAAAGTATCTGTGTGAGTGCAAATAAAGCCTCGATCGAAGGGGGTTCGTGTAAAGTATCTGTGTGAGTGCAAATAAAGCCTCGAAGTGGGGGCAGTGTAAAGTATCTGTGTGAGTGCAAATAAAGCCTCGAAGTGGGGGGCAGTGTAAAGTATCTGTGTGAGTGCAAATAAAGCCTCGAAGTGGGGGCAGTGTAAAGTATCTGTGTGAGTGCAAATAAAGCCTCGAAGTGGGGGGCAGTGTAAAGTATCTGTGTGAGTGCAAATAAAGCCTCGAAGTGGGGGGCAGTGTAAAGTATCTGTGTGAGTGCAAATAAAGCCTCGATCGAAGGGGGTTCGTGTAAAGTATCTGTGTGAGTGCAAATAAAGCCTCGAAGTGGGGGCAGTGTAAAGTATCTGTGTGAGTGCAAATAAAGCCTCGATCGAAGGGGGTTCAGTGTAAAGTATCTGTGTGAGTGCAAATAAAGCCTCGAAGTGGGGGCAGTGTAAAGTATCTGTGTGAGTGCAAATAAAGTCTCGAAGTGGGGGCAGTGTAAAGTATCTGTGTGAGTGCAAATAAAGCCACGAAGTGGGGGCAGTGTAAAGTATCTGTGTGAGTGCAAATAAAGCCTCGAAGTGGGGGCAGTGTAAAGTATCTGTGTGAGTGCAAATAAAGCCTCGATCGAAGGGGGTTCGTGTAAAGTATCTGTGTGAGTGCAAATAAAGCCTCGATCGAAGGGGGTTCGTGTAAAGTATCTGTGTGAGTGCAAATAAAGCCTCGATCGAAGGGGGTTCGTGTAAAGTATCTGTGTGAGTGCAAATAAAGCCTCGAAGTGGGGGCAGTGTAAAGTATCTGTGTGAGTGCAAATAAAGCCTCGATCGAAGGGGGTTCGTGTAAAGTATCTGTGTGAGTGCAAATAAAGCCTCGAAGTGGGGGCAGTGTAAAGTATCTGTGTGAGTGCAAATAAAGCCTCGAAGTGGGGGAAAGGGAAAGTATCTGTGTGAGTGCAAATAAAGCCTCGATCGAAGGGGGTTCGTGTAAAGTATCTGTGTGAGTGCAAATAAAGCCTCGAAGTGGGGGGCAGTGTAAAGTATCTGTGTGAGTGCAAATAAAGCCTCGATCGAAGGGGGTTCGTGTAAAGTATCTGTGTGAGTGCAAATAAAGCCTCGAAGTGGGGGCAGTGTAAAGTATCTGTGTGAGTGCAAATAAAGCCTCGAAGTGGGGAAAGGGAAAGTATCTGTGTGAGTGCAAATAAAGCCTCGATCGAAGGGGGTTCGTGTAAAGTATCTGTGTGAGTGCAAATAAAGCCTCGATCGAAGGGGGTTCGTGTAAAGTATCTGTGTGAGTGCAAATAAAGTCTCGAAGTGGGGGCAGTGTAAAGTATCTGTGTGAGTGCAAATAAAGCCTCGATCGAAGGGGGTTCGTGTAAAGTATCTGTGTGAGTGCAAAAAAAGCCTCGATCGAAGGGGGTTCGTGTAAAGTATCTGTGTGAGTGCAAATAAAGCCTCGATCGAAGGGGGTTCGTGTAAAGTATCTGTGTGAGTGCAAATAAAGTCTCGATCGAAGGGGGTTCGTGTAAAGTATCTGTGTGAGTGCAAATAAAGCCTCGAAGTGAGGGCAGTGTAAAGTATCTGTGTGAGTGCAAATAAAGCCTCGATCGAAGGGGGTTCGTGTAAAGTATCTGTGTGAGTGCAAATAAAGCCTCGATCGAAGGGGGTTCGTGTAAAGTATCTGTGTGAGTGCAAATAAAGCCTCGAAGTGGGGGCAGTGTAAAGTATCTGTGTGAGTGCAAATAAAGCCTCGAAGTGGGGAAAGGGAAAGTATCTGTGTGAGTGCAAATAAAGCCTCGAAGTGGGGGCAGTGTAAAGTATCTGTGTGAGTGCAAATAAAGCCTCGAAGTGGGGAAAGGGAAAGTATCTGTGTGAGTGCAAATAAAGCCTCGAAGTGGGGGCAGTGTAAAGTATCTGTGTGAGTGCAAATAAAGCCTCGAAGTGGGGGCAGTGTAAAGTATCTGTGTGAGTGCAAATAAAGCCTCGAAGTGGGGAAAGGGAAAGTATCTGTGTGAGTGCAAATAAAGCCTCGAAGTGGGGGGCAGTGTAAAGTATCTGTGTGAGTGCAAATAAAGCCTCGATCGAAGGGGGTTCGTGTAAAGTATCTGTGTGAGTGCAAATAAAGCCTCGATCGAAGGGGGTTCGTGTAAAGTATCTGTGTGAGTGTAAATAAAGCCTCGATCGAAGGGGGTTCGTGTAAAGTATCTGTGTGAGTGCAAATAAAGCCTCGATCGAAGGGGGTTCGTGTAAAGTATCTGTGTGAGTGCAAATAAAGCCTCGATCGAAGGGGGTTCGTGTAAAGTATCTGTGTGAGTGCAAATAAAGCCTCGATCGAAGGGGGTTCGTGTAAAGTATCTGTGTGAGTGTAAATAAAGCCTCGATCGAAGGGGGTTCGTGTAAAGTATCTGTGTGAGTGCAAATAAAGCCTCGATCGAAGGGGGTTCGTGTAAAGTATCTGTGTGAGTGCAAATAAAGCCTCGATCGAAGGGGGTTCGTGTAAAGTATCTGTGTGAGTGCAAATAAAGCCTCGATCGAAGGGGGTTCGTGTAAAGTATCTGTGTGAGTGCAAATAAAGCCTCGATCGAAGGGGGTTCGTGTAAAGTATCTGTGTGAGTGCAAATAAAGCCTCGAAGTGGGGGCAGTGTAAAGTATCTGTGTGAGTGCAAATAAAGCCTCGAAGTGGGGGCAGTGTAAAGTATCTGTGTGAGTGCAAATAAAGCCTCGAAGTGGGGAAAGGGAAAGTATCTGTGTGAGTGCAAATAAAGCCTCGAAGTGGGGGCAGTGTAAAGTATCTGTGTGAGTGCAAATAAAGCCTCGAAGTGGGGAAAGGGAAAGTATCTGTGTGAGTGCAAATAAAGCCTCGAAGTGGGGGCAGTGTAAAGTATCTGTGTGAGTGCAAATAAAGCCTCGAAGTGGGGGCAGTGTAAAGTATCTGTGTGAGTGCAAATAAAGCCTCGAAGTGGGGAAAGGGAAAGTATCTGTGTGAGTGCAAATAAAGCCTCGAAGTGGGGGCAGTGTAAAGTATCTGTGTGAGTGCAAATAAAGCCTCGAAGTGGGGAAAGGGAAAGTATCTGTGTGAGTGCAAATAACGCCTCGAAGTGGGGGCAGTGTAAAGTATCTGTGTGAGTGCAAATAAAGCCTCGAAGTGGGGAAAGGGAAAGTATCTGTGTGAGTGCAAATAAAGCCTCGAAGTGGGGGCAGTGTAAAGTATCTGTGTGAGTGCAAATAAAGCCTCGAAGTGGGGAAAGGGAAAGTATCTGTGTGAGTGCAAATAAAGCCTCGAAGTGGGGGCAGTGTAAAGTATCTGTGTGAGTGCAAATAAAGCCTCGAAGTGGGGGCAGTGTAAAGTATCTGTGTGAGTGCAAATAAAGCCTCGAAGTGGGGAAAGGGAAAGTATCTGTGTGAGTGCAAATAAAGCCTCGAAGTGGGGGGCAGTGTAAAGTATCTGTGTGAGTGCAAATAAAGCCTCGATCGAAGGGGGTTCGTGTAAAGTATCTGTGTGAGTGCAAATAAAGCCTCGATCGAAGGGGGTTCGTGTAAAGTATCTGTGTGAGTGCAAATAAAGCCTCGAAGTGGGGGCAGTGTAAAGTATCTGTGTGAGTGCAAATAAAGCCTCGAAGTGGGGGCAGTGTAAAGTATCTGTGTGAGTGCAAATAAAGCCTCGATCGAAGGGGGTTCGTGTAAAGTATCTGTGTGAGTGCAAATAAAGCCTCGAAGTGGGGGGCAGTGTAAAGTATCTGTGTGAGTGCAAATAAAGCCTCGATCGAAGGGGGTTCGTGTAAAGTATCTGTGTGAGTGCAAATAAAGCCTCGATCGAAGGGGGTTCGTGTAAAGTATCTGTGTGAGTGCAAATAAAGCCTCGATCGAAGGGGGTTCGTGTAAAGTATCTGTGTGAGTGCAAATAAAGTCTCGAAGTGGGGGCAGTGTAAAGTATCTGTGTGAGTGTAAATAAAGCCTCGATCGAAGGGGGTTCGTGTAAAGTATCTGTGTGAGTGCAAATAAAGTCTCGAAGTGGGGGCAGTGTAAAGTATCTGTGTGAGTGTAAATAAAGCCTCGATCGAAGGGGGTTCGTGTAAAGTATCTGTGTGAGTGCAAATAAAGTCTCGAAGTGGGGGCAGTGTAAAGTATCTGTGTGAGTGCAAATAAAGCCTCGATCGAAGGGGGTTCGTGTAAAGTATCTGTGTGAGTGCAAATAAAGTCTCGAAGTGGGGGCAGTGTAAAGTATCTGTGTGAGTGTAAATAAAGCCTCGATCGAAGGGGGTTCGTGTAAAGTATCTGTGTGAGTGCAAATAAAGTCTCGAAGTGGGGGCAGTGTAAAGTATCTGTGTGAGTGTAAATAAAGCCTCGATCGAAGGGGGTTCGTGTAAAGTATCTGTGTGAGTGCAAATAAAGCCTCGAAGTGGGGGGCAGTGTAAAGTATCTGTGTGAGTGCAAATAAAGCCTCGATCGAAGGGGGTTCGTGTAAAGTATCTGTGTGAGTGCAAATAAAGTCTCGAAGTGGGGGCAGTGTAAAGTATCTGTGTGAGTGCAAATAAAGCCTCGATCGAAGGGGGTTCGTGTAAAGTATCTGTGTGAGTGCAAATAAAGCCTCGATCGAAGGGGGTTCGTGTAAAGTATCTGTGTGAGTGTAAATAAAGCCTCGAAGTGGGGGCAGTGTAAAGTATCTGTGTGAGTGCAAATAAAGCCTCGAAGTGGGGGCAGTGTAAAGTATCTGTGTGAGTGCAAATAAAGCCTCGATCGAAGGGGGTTCGTGTAAAGTATCTGTGTGAGTGTAAATAAAGCCTCGAAGTGGGGGCAGTGTAAAGTATCTGTGTGAGTGCAAATAAAGTCTCGAAGTGGGGGCAGTGTAAAGTATCTGTGTGAGTGCAAATAAAGCCTCGAAGTGGGGGCAGTGTAAAGTATCTGTGTGAGTGCAAATAAAGCCTCGATCGAAGGGGGTTCGTGTAAAGTATCTGTGTGAGTGTAAATAAAGCCTCGAAGTGGGGGCAGTGTAAAGTATCTGTGTGAGTGCAAATAAAGCCTCGAAGTGGGGGCAGTGTAAAGTATCTGTGTGAGTGCAAATAAAGCCTCGATCGAAGGGGGTTCGTGTAAAGTATCTGTGTGAGTGCAAATAAAGCCTCGAAGTGGGGGCAGTGTAAAGTATCTGTGTGAGTGCAAATAAAGCCTCGAAGTGGGGGCAGTGTAAAGTATCTGTGTGAGTGCAAATAAAGCCTCGATCGAAGGGGGTTCGTGTAAAGTATCTGTGTGAGTGCAAATAAAGCCTCGAAGTGAGGGCAGTGTAAAGTATCTGTGTGAGTGCAAATAAAGCCTCGATCGAAGGGGGTTCGTGTAAAGTATCTGTGTGAGTGCAAATAAAGCCTCGAAGTGGGGGCAGTGTAAAGTATCTGTGTGAGTGCAAATAAAGCCTCGAAGTGGGGGGCAGTGTAAAGTATCTGTGTGAGTGCAAATAAAGCCTCGAAGTGGGGGCAGTGTAAAGTATCTGTGTGAGTGCAAATAAAGCCTCGAAGTGGGGGCAGTGTAAAGTATCTGTGTGAGTGCAAATAAAGCCTCGAAGTGGGGGCAGTGTAAAGTATCTGTGTGAGTGCAAATAAAGTCTCGAAGTGGGGGCAGTGTAAAGTATCTGTGTGAGTGCAAATAAAGTCTCGAAGTGGGGGCAGTGTAAAGTATCTGTGTGAGTGCAAATAAAGCCTCGAAGTGGGGGCAGAGTAAAGTATCTGTGTGAGTGCAAATAAAGTCTCGAAGTGGGGGCAGTGTAAAGTATCTGTGGGAGTGCAAATAAAGCCTCGAAGTGGGGGCAGTGTAAAGTATCTGTGTCAGTGCCAATAAAGCCTCGAAGTGGGGGCAGTGTAAAGTATCTGTGTGAGTGCAAATAAAGCCACGAAGTGGGGGCAGTGTAAAGTATCTGTGTGAGTGCAAATAAAGTCTCGAAGTGGGGGCAGTGTAAAGTATCTGTGTGAGTGCAAATAAAGCCACGAAGTGGGGGCAGTGTAAAGTATCTGTGTGAGTGCAAATAAAGTCTCGAAGTGGGGGCAGTGTAAAGTATCTGTGTGAGTGCAAATAAAGCCTCGATCGAAGGGGGTTCGTGTAAAGTATCTGTGTGAGTGCAAATAAAGCCTCGAAGTGGGGGGCAGTGTAAAGTATCTGTGTGAGTGTAAATAAAGCCTCGAAGTGGGGGCAGTGTAAAGTATCTGTGTGAGTGCAAATAAAGCCTCGAAGTGGGGGGCAGTGTAAAGTATCTGTGTGAGTGTAAATAAAGCCTCGAAGTGGGGGCAGTGTAAAGTATCTGTGTGAGTGCAAATAAAGCCTCGAAGTGGGGGCAGTGTAAAGTATCTGTGTGAGTGCAAATAAAGCCTCGAAGTGGGGGCAGTGTAAAGTATCTGTGTGAGTGCAAATAAAGCCACGAAGTGGGGGCAGTGTAAAGTATCTGTGTGAGTGCAAATAAAGCCTCGAAGTGGGGGCAGTGTAAAGTATCTGTGTGAGTGCAAATAAAGCCACGAAGTGGGGGCAGTGTAAAGTATCTGTGTGAGTGCAAATAAAGCCTCGATCGAAGGGGGTTCGTGTAAAATATCTGTGTGAGTGCAAGTAAAGCCTCGAAGTGGGGGGCAGTGTAAAGTATCTGTGTGAGTGTAAATAAAGCCTCGAAGTGGGGGCAGTGTAAAGTATCTGTGTGAGTGCAAATAAAGCCTCGAAGTGGGGGCAGTGTAAAGTATCTGTGTGAGTGCAAATAAAGCCACGAAGTGGGGGCAGTGTAAAGTATCTGTGTGAGTGCAAATAAAGCCACGAAGTGGGGGCAGTGTGAAGTATCTGTGTGAGTGCAAATAAAGCCTCGAAGTGGGGGCAGTGTAAAGTATCTGTGTGAGTGCCAATAAAGCCTCGAAGTGGGGGCAGTGTAAAGTGTTTGTGTAAGTGCAAATAAAGCCTCGAAGTGGGGGCAGTGTAAAGTGTCTGTGTGAGTGCAAATAAAGCCTCGAAGTGGGGGCAGTGTAAAGTGTCTGTGTGAGTGCAAATAAAGCCTCGAAGTGGGGGCAGTGTAAAGTATCTGTACAAGTGCAAATAAAGCCTCGAAGTTTGGGCAGTGTAAAGTGTCTGTGTGAGTGCAAATAAAGCCTCGAAGTGGGGGCAGTGTAAAGTGTCTGTGTGAGTGCAAATAAAGCCTCGAAGTGGGGGCAGTGTAAAGTGTCTGTGTGAGTGCAAATAAAGTCTCGAAGTGGGGGCAGTGTAAAGTATCTGTGTGAGTGCAAATAAAGCCTCGAAGTGGGGGCAGTATAAAGTATCTGTGTGAGTGCAAATAAAGCCTCGAAGTGGGGGCAGTGTAAAGTGTCTGTGTGAGTGCAAATAAAGTCTCGAAGTGGGGGCAGTGTAAAGTATCTGTGTGAGTGCAAATAAAGCCTCGAAGTGGGGGCAGTATAAAGTATCTGTGTGAGTGCAAATAAAGCCTCGAAGTGGGGGCAGTGTAAAGTGTCTGTGGGAGTGCAAATAAAGCCTCGAAGTGGGGGCAGTGTAAAGTATCTGTGTGAGTGCAAATAAAGCCTCGAAGTGGGGGCAGTGTAAAGTATCTGTACAAGTGCAAATAAAGCCTCGAAGTTTGGGCAGTGTAAAGTGTCTGTGTGAGTGCAAATAAAGCCTCGAAGTGGGGGCAGTGTAAAGTGTCTGTGTGAGTGCAAATAAAGTCTCGAAGTGGGGGCAGTGTAAAGTATCTGTGTGAGTGCAAATAAAGCCTCGAAGTGGGGGCAGTATAAAGTATCTGTGTGAGTGCAAATAAAGCCTCGAAGTGGGGGCAGTGTAAAGTGTCTGTGGGAGTGCAAATAAAGCCTCGAAGTGGGGGCAGTGTAAAGTGTCTGTGTGAGTGCAAATAAAGCCTCGAAGTGTGGGCAGTGTAAAGTGTCTGTGTGAGTGCAAATAAAGCCTCGAAGTGGGGGCAGTATAAAGTATCTGTGTGAGTGCAAATAAAGCCTCGAAGTGGGGGCAGTGTAAAGTGTCTGTGGGAGTGCAAATAAAGCCTCGAAGTGGGGGCAGTGTAAAGTATCTGTGTGAGTGCAAATAAAGCCTCGAAGTGGGGGCAGTGTAAAGTATCTGTACAAGTGCAAATAAAGCCTCGAAGTTTGGGCAGTGTAAAGTGTCTGTGTGAGTGCAAATAAAGCCTCGAAGTGGGGGCAGTGTAAAGTGTCTGTGTGAGTGCAAATAAAGCCTCGAAGTGGGGGCAGTGTAAAGTGTCTGTGTGAGTGCAAATAAAGCCTCGAAGTGGGGGCAGTGTAAAGTGTCTGGGTGAGTGCAAATAAAGCCTCGAAGTGGGGGCAGTATAAAGTATCTGTGTGAGTGCAAATAAAGCCTCGAAGTGGGGGCAGTGTAAAGTGTCTGTGGGAGTGCAAATAAAGCCTCGAAGTGGGGGCAGTGTAAAGTGTCTGTGTGAGTGCAAATAAAGCCTCGAAGTGGGGGCAATGTAAAGTGGCAAAGTAAATCCCGGATCCCAACCCGAAGGTCACCAGTTCGATCCCACCCGGAGGTCACCAGTTCGATCCCACCCGGTGGTCACCAGTTCGATCCCACCCGGAGGTCACCAGTTCCTCCCACCCCGGAGGTCCCCAGTTCGATCCCGGATCCCAACCCGGAGGTTACCAGTTTGATCCAACCCGGAGGTCACCAGTTCGATCGAACCCGGAGGTCACCAGTTCGATCGAACCCGGAGGTCACCAGTTCGATCCCGGATCCCAACCCGGAGGTCACCAGTTCGATCCCGGATCCCAACCCGGAGGTCACCAGTTCGATCCAACCCGGAGGTCACCAGTTCGATCCAACCCGGAGGTCACCAGTTCGATCCCGGATCCCAACCCGGAGGTTACCAGTTCGATCCCACCCGGATGTCACCAGTTCGATCCCGGATCCCAACCCGGAGGTCACCAGTTCGATCCCGGATCCCAACCCGGAGGTCACCAGTTCGATCCCGGATCCCAACCCGGAGGTCACCAGTTCGATCCCACCCGGAGGTCACCAGTTCGATCCCGGTTCCCAACCCGGAGGTCACCAGTTCGATCCCGGATCCCAACCCGGAGGTCACCAGTTCGATCCCACCCGGAGGTCACCAGTTCGATCCCACCCGGAGGTCACCAGTTCGATCCCACCCGGAGGTCACCAGTTCGATCCACCCCGGAGGTCCCCAGTTCGATCCCGGATCCCAACCGGAGGTCACCAGTTCGATCCAACCCGGAGGTCACCAGTTCGATCCCGGAACCCAACCCGGAGGTCACCAGTTCGATCCAACCCGGAGGTCACCAGTTCGATCCCGGATCCCAACCCGGAGGTCGCCAGTTCGATCCCACCCGGAGGTCCCCAGTTCGATCCAACCCAGAGGTCACCAGTTCGATCCCACCCGGAGGTCACCAGTTCGATCCCACCCGGAGGTCACCAGTTCGATCCACCCCGGAGGTCCCCAGTTCGAACCCGGATCCCAACCCGGAGGTCACCAGTTCGATCCAACCCGGAGGTCACCAGTTCGATCCAACCCGGAGGTCACCAGTTCGACCCCGATCCCAACCCGGAGGTCACCAGTTCGATCCCGGATCCCAACCCGGAGGTCACCAGTTCGATCCCACACGGAGGTCACCAGTTCGATCCCGGATCCCAACCCGGAGGTCACCAGTTCGATCCAACCTGGAGGTCCCCAGTTCGACCCAACCCGCAGGTCCCCAGTTCGATCCCGGATCCCAACCCGGAGGTCACCAGTTCGATCCAACCCGGAGGTCACCAGTTCGATCCCGGATCCCAACCCGGAGGTCACCAGTTCGATCCCACCCAGAGGACACCAGTTCGATCCCAGCCGGAGGTCACCAGTTCGATCCCGGATCCCAACCCGGAGGTCGCCAGTTCGATCCCGGATCCCAACCCGGAGGTCACCAGTTCGATCCCACCCGGAGGTCACCAGTTCGATCCCGGATCCCAACCCGGAGGTCACCAGTTCGATCCAACCCGGAGGTCCCCAGTTCGATCCAACCCGGAGGTCACCAGTTCGATCCCGGATCCCAACCCGGAGGTCACCAGTTCGATCCAACCCGGAGGTCACCAGTTCGATCCCGGATCCCAACCCGGAGGTCGCCAGTTCGATCCCGGATCCCAACCCGGAGGTCACCAGTTCGATCCAACCCGGAGGTCCCCAGTTCGATCCTACCCGGAGGTCACCAGTTCGATCCCGGATCCCAACCCGGAGGTCACCAGTTCGATCCAACCCGGAGGTCACCAGTTCGATCCCGGATCCCAACCCGGAGGTCACCAGTTCGATCCAACCCGGAGGTCGCCAGTTCGATCCCACCCGGAGGTCACCAGTTCGATCCCACCCGGAGGTCCCCAGTTCGATCCAATCCGGAGGTCACCAGTTCGATCCAACCCGGAGGTCCCCAGTTCGATCCAACCCGGAGGTCACCAGTTCGATCCCACCCAGAGGTCACCAGTTCGATCCCACCCGGAGGTCACCAGTTCGATCCCGGATCCCAACCCGGAGGTCGCCAGTTCGATCCCACCCGGAGGTCACCAGTTCGATCCCACCCGGAGGTCCCCAGTTCGATCCCACCCGGAGGTCACCAGTTCGATCCCACCCGGAGTGCACCAGTTCGATCCCACCCGGAGGTCACCAGTTCGATCCCACCCGGAGGTCCCCAGTTCGATCCCGGATCCCAACCCGGAGGTCGCCAGTTCGATCCCACCCGGAGGTCCCCAGTTCGATCCCACCCGGAGGTCACCAGTTCGATCCCGGATCCCAACCCGGAGGTCACCAGTTCGATCCCACCCAGAGGTCACCAGTTCGGTCCCACCCGGAGGTCCCCAGTTCGATCCAACCCGGAGGTCACCAGTCCGATCCCACCCAGAGGTCACCAGTTCGATCCCACCCAGAGGTCACTATTTCGATCCCACCCAGAGGTCACCAGTTCGGTCCCACCCGGAGGTCACCAGTTCGATCCAACCCGGAGGTCACCAGTTCGATCCCACCCGGAGGTCCCCAGTTCGATCCAACCCGGAAGGTCCCCAGTTCGATCCCACCCGGAGGTCCCCAGTTCGATCCAACCCGGAGGTCACCAGTTCGATCCCACCCGGAGGTCCCCAGTTCGATCCCAACCCGGAGGTCCCCAGTTCGATCCAACCCGGAGGTCCCAGTTCGATCCCAACCCGGAGGTCACCAGTTCGATCCAACCCGGAGGTCCCAGTTTGATCCCAACCCGGAGGTCACCAGTTCGATCCCACCCGGAGGTCCCCAGTTCGATCCCACCCGGAGGTCCCCAGTTCGATCCAACCCGGAGGTCACCAGTTCGATCCCACCCGGAGGTCACCAGTTCGATCCAACCCGGAGGTCACCAGTTCGATCCCACCCGGAGGTCCCCAGTTCGATCCCATCCCGGAGGTCCCCAGTTCGATCCAACCCGGAGGTCCCAGTTCAATCCCAACCCGGAGGTCACCAGTTCGATCCCACCCGGAGGTCACCAGTTCGATCCCACCCGGAGGTCCCCAGTTCGATCCAACCCGGAGGTCACCGGTTCGATCCCACCCGGAGGTCCCCAGTTCGATCCAACCCGGAGGTCACCAGTCCGATCCCACCCAGAGGTCACCAGTTCGATCCCACCCAGAGGTCACTATTTCGATCCCACCCAGAGGTCACCAGTTCGGTCCCACCCGGAGGTCACCAGTTCGATCCAACCCGGAGGTCACCAGTTCGATCCCACCCGGAGGTCCCCAGTTCGATCCAACCCGGAAGGTCCCCAGTTCGATCCCACCCGGAGGTCCCCAGTTCGATCCAACCCGGAGGTCACCAGTTCGATCCCACCCGGAGGTCCCCAGTTCGATCCCAACCCGGAGGTCCCCAGTTCGATCCAACCCGGAGGTCCCAGTTCGATCCCAACCCGGAGGTCACCAGTTCGATCCAACCCGGAGGTCCCAGTTTGATCCCAACCCGGAGGTCACCAGTTCGATCCCACCCGGAGGTCCCCAGTTCGATCCCACCCGGAGGTCCCCAGTTCGATCCAACCCGGAGGTCACCAGTTCGATCCCACCCGGAGGTCACCAGTTCGATCCAACCCGGAGGTCACCAGTTCGATCCCACCCGGAGGTCCCCAGTTCGATCCCAACCCGGAGGTCCCCAGTTCGATCCAACCCGGAGGTCCCAGTTCAATCCCAACCCGGAGGTCACCAGTTCGATCCCACCCGGAGGTCCCCAGTTCGATCCCACCCGGAGGTCCCCAGTTCGATCCAACCCGGAGGTCACCAGTTCGATCCCACCCGGAGGTCACCAGTTCGATCCCACCCGGAGGTCCCCAGTTCGATCCAACCCGGAGGTCACCGGTTCGATCCCACCCGGAGGTCCCCAGTTCGATCCAACCCGGAGGTCACCAGTTCGATCCCGGATCCCAACCCGGAGGTCACCAGTTCGATCCAACCCGGAGGTCACCAGTTCGATCCCGGATCCCAACCCGGAGGTCACCAGTTCGATCCAACCCGGAGGTCACCAGTTCGATCCCGGATCCCACCCGGAGGTCCCCAGTTCGATCCAACCCGGAGGTCACCAGTTCGATCCCACCCGGAGGTCCCCAGTTCGATCCAACCCGGAGGTCGTCAGTTCGATCCCACCTGGACGTCATTGCCGACTTCCTCCAACTCGGAGGTCACCAGTTCGATCCCACCCGGAGGTCACCAGTTCGACCCCACTTGGACGTCACCAGTTCGATCCCACCTGGACGTCACCAGTTCGATCCCACCTGGACGTCGCCAGTTCGATCCCGGATCCCAACCCGGAGGTCACCAGTTCGATCCCACCCGGAGGTCCCTAGTTCGATCCAACCCGGAGGTCACCAGTTCGGTCCCACCTGGAGGACACCAGTTCGATCCAACCCGGAGGTCACCAGTTCGATCCCACCTGGACGTCACCAGTTCGATCCCACCTGGACGTCACCAGTTCGATCCCACCTGGACGTCGCCAGTTCGATCCCGGATCCCAACCCGGAGGTCACCAGTTCGATCCCACCCGGAGGTCCCTAGTTCGATCCAACCCGGAGGTCACCAGTTCGGTCCCACCTGGAGGACACCAGTTCGATCCAACCCGGAGGTCACCAGTTCGATCCCACCCGGAGGTCACCAGTTTGATCCAAACCGGAGGTCCCAGTTCGATTCCACCCGGAGATCACCAGTTCGATCCCACCCGGAGGTCCCAGTTCGATCCAACACGGAGTTCACCAGTTCGATCCCACCTGGACGTCACCAGTTCGATCCAACCCGGAGGTCACCAGTTCGATCCCACCCGGAGGTCACCAGTTCGATCCCACCCGGAGGTCCCAGTTTGATCCCACCCGGAGGTCACCATTTCGATCCCAAATCCCAACCCGATTGTCACCAGGTCGATCCAACCCGGAGGTCCCCAGTTCGATCCCAACCCGGAGGTCACCAGTTCCATCCCACCTGGACGTCATTGCCGACTTCCTCCAACCCGGAGGTCACCAGTTCCATCCCACCTGGACGTCATTGCCGACTTCCTCCAACCCGGAGGTCACCAGTTCCATCCCACCTGGACGTCATTGCCGACTTCCTCCAACCCGGAGGTCACCAGTTCCATCCCACCTGGACGTCATTGCCAGACTTCCTCCAACCCGGAGGTCACCAGTTCGATCCCACCTGGACGTCATTGCCGACTTCCTCCAACCCGGAGGTCACCAGTTCGATCCCACCTGGACGTCATTGCCGACTTCCTCCAACCCGGAGGTCACCAGTTCATCCCACTGGACGTCATTGCGACTTCCTCCAACCCGGAGGTCACCAGTTCGATCCCACCTGGACGTCATTGCCGACTTCCTCCAACCCGGAGGTCACCAGTTCGATCCCACCTGGACGTCATTGCCGACTTCCTCCAACCCGGAGGTCACCAGTTCGATCCCACCTGGACGTCATTGCCGACTTCCTCCAACCCGGAGGTCACCAGTTCGATCCCACCTGGACGTCATTGCCGACTTCCTCCAACCCGGAGGTCACCAGTTCGATCCCACCTGGACGTCATTGCCGACTTCCTCCAACCCGGAGGTCACCAGTTCGATCCCACCTGGACGTCATTGCCGACTTCCTCCAACCCGGAGGTCACCAGTTCGATCCCACCTGGACGTCATTGCCGACTTCCTCCAACCCGGAGGTCACCAGTTCGATCCCACCTGGACGTCATTGCCGACTTCCTCCAACCCGGAGGTCACCTGTTCGATCCCACCTGGACGTCATTGCCGACTTCCTCCAACCCGGAGGTCACCAGTTCGATCCCACCTGGACGTCATTGCCGACTTCCTCCAACCCGGAGGTCACCAGTTCGATCCCACCTGGACGTCATTGCCGACTTCCTCCAACCCGGAGGTCACCAGTTCCATCCCACCTGGACGTCATTGCCGACTTCCTCCAACCCGGAGGTCACCTGTTCGATCCCACCTGGACGTCATTGCCGACTTCCTCCAACCCGGAGGTCACCAGTTCGATCCCGGATCCCAACCCGGAGGTCACCAGTTCGATCCCACCCAGAGGACACCAGTTCGATCCCACCCGGAGGTCCCCAGTTCGATCCCACCCGGAGGTCCCCAGTTCGATCCAACCCGGAGGTCACCAGTTCGGTCCCACCTGGAGGACACCAGTTTGATCCCACCCGGAGGTCACCGGTTTGATCCCACTTGGACGTCACCAGTTCGATCCCACCTGGACGTCACCAGTTCGATCCCACGTGGACGTCATTGCCCACTTCCTCCAACCCGGAGGTCACCAGTTCGATCCAACCCGGAGGTCACCGGTTCGATCCAACTCGGAGGTCACCGGATCGATCCCACCTGGACGTCATTGCTACTGCACTAAAGTACTGCACTGCACTGCGGGTGGTTTGAATAAAAACAAGTAAACACTTTCACTTCAAGTAAACACTCGCAAACACTTCAAAGATACTTCTTGTGCTTGAATAAAAATAGAGTGAAGTGAAGAGTGAAGTGTAGAGTGAAGTGTAGAGGGAAGTGTTTTCTGGTTGATTTGAATAAAACGCAAGTGTTTACTTCTGTTTGAAGGGAACACTTCATAATATACAAGTAAGATCAAAAGGTTACTTTTGAAGCAAAATTCGCATATAAATTTGAAGGAGGTGATGGGTAAGCTAAGACCAGAAGTGGAGGGTAAATAATTTTTGCAAAAATTTATTAATTAGAGCCTCATGACTTAGGGTTAGGGTTAAATTACTGTTTTAATTATGGTTTGGGCCGGCACTATTGTAACCTTGCGAGGTCCACGAGATCCGTTAAAACGTGGCACCTCTAGTGTGATATCCCCATTGTTATCTACTGTACAAGGTTGCACCGTCACAACTCCCTATCCCCATGACTATCGCGAGATTATCCGTATCTTCAAGGCCAGTGTTAAGAGGTTAGTCAGTTAAGAGGCGACTAAGATTGTGTATAGGCTGGTCCACACGACCAAAGCAATTTTTTGCAAAGCGGAGGCGGCTTTGTTCTAGTGTCAAGCTTGGGGGAACCAATGAGACACCTCCAATGTTATATAGTGTCTGGTTGGAAATATGTGCATTGTACTGTAGTTGACACAATGAACCTGACGTAGCATTCTTATGAATGTGCTTTCCAGAGATTTGGTGTCCTCAGCAGTTAGAGCCCTGGGCTTTACTACACCTTGGGTACCCATAGACCAATTTTTTGCTAGATAGTTTTTGCTATTTTTTAAAAAAAGGTTGGCACTGGAGCCACTGGTATAGAACCGGATCGGAACATGTTAGCAATAAATTAAGTTCTAGAACATTTTTTTCAGAAAAAAAATTAAATAGTACAAGGATCGTTATACAACCCGTATTAAATTAAATTGTTAAAATAAAAAAAAGTATATAATTTACATTTCTGAATAGTAGGCCACAAACTGTATTTTGACAGCCATCTCTACTGTATATTTTGTAAAAAACAACTAGCTACAGTAGCAAATAATTACTAGCTATCCTGATTATCAAATACAAATTACTAGCTATGTTTCATAAATTATTTCAGAGAAATTTAATTGATGAGTAAAGTATAATTTTAATTTTCTTACAATCTAATAACATGTAGGCTACTAGCTCACACAAAAAATTGTTAGCTACAGTACTTACAGTCAGAAGGTCAAATATTTATTCTATAACAAAAAACCTCATGATAAAACCATTTTCATAGGATAAAAAGATAAAAATAATTTCTTTCGTAATATCTAAAATAGCTTTTTAAAATACTCGATACCGTGGAAAGATTGATTATCCCCAATCTACTGTACATAGGTGTTTTGGTACGTGTTTAGGAACATTTTTAAAAACCAATATTTGTAAACTTTTTGTTTTTTAAATCACTAGCTAATCCAAAAATACTAGCTATACCATGCATAACAATTAAATACATTTTTTTGGCCGCGTGATGTTCTAGAACATAAATAAATGTCAAAAACTGCCTTATTGTAATTAATTGTTCTAAAATCTTTAATCAAAATGACCGAAATTTTAATAAGTTTGGGAATTGTTGTGAAAAGATCCTAGCAACAACAATTTCCGTTCGAATCCAACCAATTAACGAAGCAATACATTTATAATTTCCGATGATTGGCTGAAGTGAAGAGTGAAGTATAAGTGAAAGTGAAGTGTGGGGCGAGCCACGAAGTGAGTGAGCCTTAGCGTAGTGGTACCATTAATCAACCTGTCGTTCTGTCGTTCTGTCGTTCTGTCGTTCTGTCGTGTTCAATTTTAAACGTTAATAACTCGGCCAATCTTTGATGAAATCTATCCAAACTTGGTACACATGTTGTTTGGCAAAAGTTTAGAAATTTTCCAAGTAGAATTTCAGTGTGGCCTTCGAGAAGCTAAGATAATAGCAGTTAATTAGTTAATTAAGTTATTACGGTAAAAACACCATTTTCAACCTGCCTTTTAAAGGAAATTAATTGTTTTACAGTATAAGATTTAAATAATTATAATTAAAAATTATACAGATGTAATCCCCATACGCCATTCTATTATAGTTTTTAATTAGTTCAAGTGATTTGCTTTAATAATTGTGTCTTTAATTGATCTAAAGTAATTAAAACGGCAAAAAAAATTTATTCTCATTAAATACTGCTCATTTATTGGCCAACATGCTGGTACATAGATGGGATGTGTGTGTCATTCCCAGTTGCTGGGAATGATTATTGGTCAAGTCTCTGCTGCTGGCTGGGAGTTGTTGCTAAGACTAACCAGAGAGGAATAGTAATAGACAACCAGTATTGCTATTCCAGCCCAGACAGCATTCTTTAAATTCACTATAAATGTTGTATTGCTATCTCAGGTGAATGACAGATATCATAACATAAATACTATCCATGGCATGGCTGTTGTGTAGGCTTCTGAAATAGTTTATTCCACAATGTATATGTCTGGTTATTTTTTAATTGAATTTTTGCAAAGTAGTAAAATTAATGTTCTTAAAAATAATATTATTATTTTATATGTAACCTAGGAAATTAGCTACATTTTTTCGCTGCAGCTTTAAGAGTGTACATTAATTTAATATTATTTCAATACCCATATTACTACATCGGCATAAGATGCGTTGGCGTTGTATCACACATCTCCACATATCACACATATCCACATAGATGTATCAACAGTTACTCGCACAGTTTCGAAACTTCGCATAGTTATAACTGTATAAAGATCGTCAGTCTGCGTTTAGGAAAAATATTTTATAACAAAACAGGACAAGCGACGAGCGCAACGAGGCATATAATGAAGACGAGTACTGCGTTGACTAAATTATTATATAAACCACCTGGCTTCACATATTGATCGCATCCCTAGTTATTATTATTATAAAGAACGTCCTAGCCTGCGTTTAAGAAATATATTTAAATACAAAACAGGACGAACGCAACGAGGCTTATAATGAATACGAGTACTGCGTTTATTATATTCCTATAAACCACCTGGCTTTGCATATTGAACGTGCGATTGGAAATAAGTTCGTGCTACCCTTCCGTGGGTGGTAGATGTCGCGGTTATGTATTGGTGGTTGGGAAGGGTGGGGGGGGGGGGGGGGGGATTAAAAGGGGTGAACACGTACTGTCCCCCTTTCTTTGATTGATTGGTGGTGTGGGTAAATTTCTCAAAACCTGATTTTGTGATACAGTCGCTCAATTTTAATTTGTATCTCATAACTGGGCCTCGTGCTGCGCGAAGGCCCCACGAACGTGTTCCTTTATTCAAGCGAATTTTAAGAGTTCACTCATCACTTCAGTCTTCACTTCTCTACTACACTTTTCATAGAAGTGTTCACTTACAAGTGTTTACTTGTTTTTATTCAAGTAAAAACTCGGAACAGGAAAGCCTCGGCTACGCCTCGGCTAGTTCCTGTTCCTCGGGTTAAAATAACCGGAAAAATAACAAATAACCGAGAGGTCAAAGAGAGAAGAAGAATAGTAGAGTTTAACCGAGAGGTTATACTTTAACGTAGACTTTATGCACATCTTCTATAGGTCTCAGGAATTCTTAGCTCGCGAGTATTCTTAGCCCGTGGGTATTCTTAGCCTTCAAAACTATAACGTTTATTGTTTCGGTTCCCCAAATACGCTTCTGAAACCTGCTCCTAGACTATCCTGGTCCTTTACTAACTCGCGGGCTAAGAATACTCGCGGGCTAAGAATACTCGCGGGCTAAGAATACTCGCGGGCTAACAATTCACCCAACCCTTCTATATTGAGCTCGTTTTGACGATATTATTATGTTCAGTTTATTGTCGTACACAGAGAGATAGAGAGAGAGAGAGAGAGAGACATCAGACAGTATAGAGCCAACTCAAATAAACTACAGAGTCAACTCACATAAACATGGCATATTAAGAATACAGCAGGTTTACAGGAATTCCAGGACTTAAAATTCCTTCGTGGTTGTAGTTATGGCGCCACACATGACTTGAGATACAAACTCTTAATAAATTATTAATGGCTGGCTGTTATAAGGTTGAAGTTGGCCTATTTAGTGAAATAGTCTAACATCTCACTGTTTATCCGCTCTAGAGGAGAAAGAAGCCATCAATAAAACGGAAAATATTTATGTAAACAGTCGGTGCCCGACTGATTATAGCCCGGGATTGCGACAAATTAATTAGTAGGAGACAGAAAAAAAAACAGATCAGGGTTGTTCAATGTGATCGGTTATTGGATGGCATAAAGGCATAATTACTATTATGAACAGATAATTATTGATTTTAGTCAAGAATGTCCAAACTAGATTTTTAGATAAATGGCCTTTGCTTTTCACGGGATTTTGCGTTAAATGAATGAAGTTGGATGTGTGCTGTGCACTGGTCTCTTACTTTATGTATTAACGGGTTACAGAGGTCTATACAGTAGTTGCAAGGATAATGGCTCTTCGGTTTCGTATGATTCGGAAAGGGAAAGAAAAAATCAACGCAACAAATTTATTTCCCACTGAGTTTATTTCCCACTGAGTTTATTTCCCACTGAGTTTATTTCCCACTGAGTTTACTCTGCTAAGGGTAAAATTATCATTCGTCAAATAAATTTTCATTCACCAAAAATAACAAAATCATTAAAATTCTAATTTGATTTTCACTAAAAATAATTGTGTTTCAACTATTTATAATTTTGTAACAACAAACTATAATTATATTTCACTAAAAATCAATTAAAATTCAATCACTTTCCGCTAAAGTTATTTTCTTTCAATTGTATTTTTTTTACTAAAAAATTATCACTTTTCATTTCGCGTTGCAGCGCATAAGCGGCCCATATGAAGTGGGGCGACTTAAGTTTTAAATACTGTAGTAACGCGCCATTGGTCATTAGATCCTGCTTTGTTAGATAATAATTATAATTGTATTATATTATTATTAACAATGGATTTCTAGCAAAAAATCAACTGTTACTGTCTAGTAGTAGTAGTAATTTAATAATAATATTAAATATATATGATTAATAAGTAGTAGTAGTAGTGAACGGTTTACTGGCCCGTTCAGCCTTTAATTTTCGCCAAAATCATATTTTGCACACTACAGTATAGCGTAATAGTAATGTATTACGATCGCAACAAACAGCAATATTAATATACTCAGTATATTTTTGCACAAACTAAGTAAATATAAAAGTAAATAACACTTACTAATATTATTATTTCTAATTTATTAATTAATTATTCGAAAAAACTTTTAATACTGCTTCAATAAATTTACATAGTAGTACCGGTGCACTGTACGTTTCTTTAAACAAGTCTATCAAACTATTATGTTTTAGTCCGTATTCTATTCGTATATCATCCGTCAGGTGACAAAATAATAGTACGTGAGGCTCGTCTTGTACTAGGTTTGTGTTACAGCAGCAGATACGTTGCTCAGGAGGGATGCGACTCCAACGACCCGTTTCAACCTTAAGTCTGTGGGACATTAGACGCAATTTAGTGAAATGTTTTCTGTTGTGGTCGGGGATCAGCGGATTTAAACAGGAGTAAATGGGGTGTGGTTCTACATCGCAACCAGTTGATAAAATTGGATTCATACAAAATGTTTGGTGGACATAGCGTGTAATACTGTAATAATAATAGGCTCAGGAACTCGTACAAGAGGTCCAGTTATAATCTTAACATTAGATAATAACTCATTTATTCAATGTATAAATTCAATGGCAGCTTCACAGAATTAATAACGAGTAATTTATTTTATGGCTATATTGTTATTACCTGTATTCAGTACTGTACAGGGTGGATGTTTATAGCGCTACCGGCTATTTACTTTGTTGTCGAGTTAGAAATAAACAACAGTGCAAGTGAATGTAATGTATTACAGTAGCTAGTGTACAGTACCAACCGGCCTGGCGCCCACCCGCTAGGAAGCCAAACAACCAGACCCATAGCTATAAATAATAGAGAATCTATGTGGGGTAATCCGTAATGTTAGGCCTCAGGGCGAAATGGGAAGTCTATAAATCTGACAGGGAGCGGTTCTGGCTATTTACCTGGTAATAAAGCATTATTAAAAGGTCAATGGACTGGAAATGTTGTAGAGTGTGACTCAACTATTATTTTGGGTTGCAACTCGAAAGCCATTCCATTTCCTTACACGTTCGTGGGGCGTCGCGCAGCACGCGAACTTGAGCAAGTCGAAACAAGTTCGATTTGATCTGGAGTCAAAAGTTCAAGAGATATTTGCCGTAACTTTCAAAAATATTGGAACTTTTTCTCTAGTATGCCCATATAAAATTTTGATGAAAATGCTAAAAATCTTTAAAAGTTATTTACGAATGAATTTCTCATTATAGACGGACGGATTTGCCCTATTTACTAATTATAATTGTGCGCTAAGGCTTGCCTTTACTGCGTGGCTCGCCCCATCACTAATATACATTCTGTAGGTGCTCTCTTTCTCTTTTTGCTTCTTTGTCAGTAATTGGCTGTTGTGTAACTGGGTCAAATGATAAGGAATGTAGTTGTACGGTGTAACTGGGTCAAATGATAAGGAATGTAGTTGTACGGTGTAACTGTGTCAATTAATAAGGAATGTACTGTAGTTGTACGGTGTAACTGTGTCAATTAATAAGGAATGTAGTTGTAACTGGGTCAAATGATAAGGAATGTAGTTGTACGGTGTAACTGTGTCAATTAATAAGGAATGTACTGTAGTTGTACGGTGTAACTGTGTCAATTAATAAGGAATGTAGTTGTAACTGGGTCAAATGATAAGGAATGTAGTTGTACGGTGTAACTGGGTCAAATGATAAGGAATGTAGTTGTACGGTGTGGGTAACAGACGTTTCGGTCTAAGACGTTTTGGCCTAGGACGTTTCGGCCCAATGACTGGAACATCCAATTTGCTTGTCGGACGTTTTGGCCCAAAGAGTCAATCAATCCCATGAATAAATCAAATTGAGTTTTGCATTCTTGCAGTAATTAATTATTACACTTTGCAATATGTACAGTAGGTCATTCACACTCAACTCACACATTCATTATTTTAATTAATTAAACTGTTTGATCCCCAATCGCTATTATACTGCGCAATATAGTATCTGTTGGAGAAATGGGCTTGTATGTTATTAATTGGCCTTATAATAAAGAGGTCATACAGTCACAACGTGTAGAATCGCTATCACTTTTTTTTAGTTAATGGATTATTTTAATTAACATCCTATAGAAAGATACTGTATTGTTGCAATTTTAAATCAATTATTTTATATTTTATTTTGAATTATTTTATTTAACTTCAATTGTTATGTTCTTCAACTATTTTAAATTATGTCATCATCATCACCTTTCCTTACTGAGAGGAAATAAGCCAAACTTAATTTTAACAACAAGTTGTATATTATAAAGGTTAAATACGAAACTTCGATCGTTTGGCGCTGTGTGAATAGGCCAAAGTGTTTTGGATCTGCTAGAACTTTAATTGATCATTCTGACCCCAGTGAATTAAATGGGAAAGGCATGGGCAAAGGCAAGTAAGGGAAAGGCATGGGCAGCCTTGAATAGGCTTTCCAGGATTTGGAAGTCAACGAGAATTAATCGGAAACTTAAGGTCCGATTATTTAGAGCAGCAGTAGTTCCAGTACTCCTCTATGGGAGTCCATGCTTTGCTCTAACTGCTGAGGACACCAAATCTCTGGATGGCACATTCACAAAAATGATACGCCGGGTTCATTGTGTCAAGTACAATGCACACATCTCCAACCAGACACTACATAACATTGGAGGTGTCTCATTGGTTCCCCCAAGCTTGACACTAGAACGAAATCGCCTCCGCTTTGCAGGACATTGCTTTCGCCGTGAGGACCAGCCAGTGCATAATCTTGTACTTTGGCAGCCTCATGGAGTGAATAAGCATTGTGGACAGCCCATGACTTTGCAATTGAGATGCATCTTAAAGGACACTGGCCTTGAAGATGCGGATGATCTAGCAAATGTCATGGGTGATTGGGAGTTGTGGCGGTGCAAATTTGTCGATAAGCCGGTTTGTCGATAAGCATTCTTAAAAATGCAGCTGCAATGCAGCATGCCGATCCTAGTAGTCCTAGTAGTAGAATTAAATGGCCACTCGAAGGACTGCCACACTGATGAGACAGATATTTCGGTTGCGCAATTTAGACAGGATGTTATGAACCAAACCTCCTCTCCATTTTCTAAATCTACGAAGATAATTTCACATTCTCTGAATTGCTGAGTTCACTACAAGCCAAGCAAGCTGAAGTCGAAACGTTACTGGCACAGTTATCGGTGGGAACTGATCCACCTGATAATAAATTTTAGGAAAAGTAACGGAATTTCACTTGCAATAAATGTGGATTGGCTTTGAACCAAGCAATCAAATAAAGTGCGTCTCCAAAAGTCCCCCCCCGGTATGGATAGGGTTAAGAAGTTTGTTAAGATCGAAGCTTTACATAAGCGTTTGCGAACGATCACTCAGCAAAGGGCAACCGGCGCTCGTTCCATACAAAACTTCATGGAAGCCATTTGGTTTAATCTGGCAGATAAAAATGTTATTCCTGAATAAAAAGAATTACATCTCATTGGTTATATTGTATACTGTTATTTTTATAATTGTGAATGATAATGATTGTGTTTGAATTTCTATTAATTATGAAATAGACGTATGTTATTGTGTTATACAGTAGCTTATTGTGATAAATATAATAATAATTTTAATGAATAATTATTGTGATTAAAGTACCTGGTCTTTTCATTCATTGTCAACCATGAGCCGAAACTTCTACATTGAAACGTCCAGGCCGAATCGTCCGGGCCGAAACGTCCTGGGCCGAAACGTCCTAGGCCGAAACGTCTGTATACCGTACGGTGTAACTGGGTCAAATGATAAGGAATGTAGTTGTACGGTGTAACTGGGTCAAATGATAAGGAATGTAGTTGTACGGTGTAACTGGGTCAAATGATAAGGAATGTAGTTGTACGGTGTAACTGGGTCAAATGATAAGGAATGTAGTTGTACGGTGTAACTGGGTCAAATGATAAGGAATGTAGTTGTACGGTGTAACTGGGTCAAATGATAAGGAATGTAGTTGTACGGTGTAACTGGGTCAAATGATAAGGAATGTAGTTGTACGGTGTAACTGGGTCAAATGATAAGGAATGTAGTTGTACGGTGTAACTGGGTCAAATGATAAGGAATGTAGTTGTACGGTGTAACTGGGTCAAATGATAAGGAATGTAGTTGTACGGTGTAACTGGGTCAAATGATAAGGAATGTAGTTGTACGGTGTAACTGGGTCAAATGATAAGGAATGTAGTTGTACGGTGTAACTGGGTCAAATGATAAGGAATGTAGTTGTAACTGGGTCAAATGATAAGGAATGTAGTTGTACGGTGTAACTGGGTCAAATGATAAGGAATGTAGTTGTACGGTGTAACTGTGTCAAATGATAAGGAATGTAGTTGTAACTGGGTCAAATGATAAGGAATGTAGTTGTAACTGGGTCAAATGATAAGGAATGTAGTTGTACGGTGTAACTGGGTCAAATGATAAGGAATTGTAGTTGTACGGTGTAACTGGGTCAAATGATAAGGAATGTAGTTGTACGGTGTAACTGGGTCAAATGATAAGGAATGTAGTTGTACGGTGTAACTGGGTCAAATGATAAGGAATGTAGTTGTACGGTGTAACTGGGTCAAATGATAAGGAATGTAGTTGTACGGTGTAACTGGGTCAAATGATAAGGAATGTAGTTGTACGGTGTAACTGGGTCAAATGATAAGGAATGTAGTTGTACGGTGTAACTGGGTCAAATGATAAGGAATGTAGTTGTACGGTGTAACTGGGTCAAATGATAAGGAATGTAGTTGTCGTGTAACTGGGTCAAATGATAAGGAATGTAGTTGTAACTGGGTCAAATGATAAGGAATGTAGTTGTAACTGGGTCAAATGATAAGGAATGTAGTTGTAACTGGGTCAAATGATAAGGAATGTAGTTGTAACTGGGTCAAATGATAAGGAATGTAGTTGTACGGTGTAACTGGGTCAAATGATAAGGAATGTAGTTGTACGGTGTAACTGGGTCAAATGATAAGGAATGTAGTTGTAACTGGGTCAAATGATAAGGAATGTAGTTGTAACTGGGTCAAATGATAAGGAATGTAGTTGTACGGTGTAACTGTGTCAATTAATAAGGAATGTAGTTGTAACTGGGTCAAATGATAAGGAATGTAGTTGTACGGTGTAACTGGGTCAAATGATAAGGAATGTAGTTGTACGGTGTAACTGGGTCAAATTAGAAGGAATGTAGTTGTACGGTGTAACTGGGTCAAATGATAAGGAATGTAGTTGTACGGTGTAACTGGGTCAAATGATAAGGAATGTAGTTGTACGGTGTAACTGGGTCAAATGATAAGGAATGTAGTTGTACGGTGTAACTGGGTCAAATGATAAGGAATGTAGTTGTGCGGTGTAACTGTGTCAAATGATAAGGAATGTAGTTGTACGGTGTAACTGGGTCAAATGATAAGGAATGTAGTTGTACGGTGTAACTGGGTCAAATGATAAGGAATGTAGTTGTACGGTGTAACTGGGTCAAATGATAAGGAATGTAGTTGTACGGTGTAACTGTGTCAAATGATAAGGAATGTAGTTGTAACTGGGTCAAATGATAAGGAATGTAGTTGTAACTGGGTCAAATGATAAGGAATGTAGTTGTACGGTGTAACTGTGTCAATTAATAAGGAATGTAGTTGTAACTGGGTCAAATGATAAGGAATGTAGTTGTACGGTGTAACTGGGTCAAATGATAAGGAATGTAGTTGTACGGTGTAACTGGGTCAAATGATAAGGAATGTAGTTGTACGGTGTAACTGTGTCAAATGATAAGGAATGTAGTTGTAGGGTGTAACTGTGTCAAATGATAAGGAATGTAGTTGTAACTGGGTCAAATGATAAGAAATGTAGTTGTAACTGGGTCAAATGATAAGGAATGTAGTTGTACGGTGTAACTGTGTCAATTAATAAGGAATGTAGTTGTAACTGGGTCAAATGATAAGGAATGTAGTTGTACGGTGTAACTGGGTCAAATGATAAGGAATGTAGTTGTACGGTGTAACTGTGTCAAATGATAAGGAATGTAGTTGTAACTGGGTCAAATGATAAGGAATGTAGTTGTAACTGGGTCAAATGATAAGGAATGTAGTTGTACGGTGTAACTGTGTCAATTAATAAGGAATGTAGTTGTAACTGGGTCAAATGATAAGGAATGTAGTTGTACGGTGTAACTGGGTCAAATGATAAGGAATGTAGTTGTACGGTGTAACTGTGTCAAATGATAAGGAATGTAGTTGTAACTGGGTCAAATGATAAGGAATGTAGTTGTAACTGGGTCAAATGATAAGGAATGTAGTTGTACGGTGTAACTGTGTCAAATGATAAGGAATGTAGTTGTAACTGTGTCAATTAATAAGGAATGTAGTTGTAACTGGGTCAAATGATAAGGAATGTAGTTGTACGGTGTAACTGGGTCAAATGATAAGGAATGTAGTTGTACGGTGTAACTGTGTCAAATGATAAGGAATGTAGTTGTAACTGTGTCAATTAATAAGGAATGTAGTTGTAACTGGGTCAAATGATAAGGAATGTAGTTGTACGGTGTAACTGGGTCAAATGATAAGGAATGTAGTTGTACGGTGTAACTGTGTCAAATGATAAGGAATGTAGTTGTACGGTGTAACTGTGTCAAATGATAAGGAATGTAGTTGTAACTGGGTCAAATGATAAGGAATGTAGTTGTAACTGGGTCAAATGATAAGGAATGTAGTTGTACGGTGTAACTGTGTCAAATGATAAGAAATGTAGTTGTGCGGTGTAACTGGGTCAAATGATAAGGAATGTAGTTGTACGGTGTAACTGGGTCAAATGATAAGGAATGTAGTTGTACGGTGTAACTGGGTCAAATTATAAGGAATGTACTGTAGTTGTACGGTGTAACTGGGTCAAATGATAAGGAATGTAGGTGTACGGTGTAACTGGGTCAAATGATAAGGAATGTAGTTGTAACTGGGTCAAATGATAAGGAATGTAGTTGTAACTGTGTCAAATGATAAGGAATGTAGTTGTAACTGGGTCAAATGATAAGGAATGTAGTTGTACGGTGTAACTGGGTCAAATGATAAGGAATGTAGTTGTAACTGGGTCAAATGATAAGGAATGTAGTTGTAACTGTGTCAAATGATAAGGAATGTAGTTGTAACTGGGTCAAATGATAAGGAATGTAGTTGTACGGTGTAACTGGGTCAAATGATAAGGAATGTAGTTGTAACTGGGTCAAATGATAAGGAATGTAGTTGTAACTGTGTCAAATGATAAGGAATGTAGTTGTACGGTGTAACTGGGTCAAATGATAAGGAATGTAGGTGTACGGTGTAACTGGGTCAAATGATAAGGAATGTAGTTGTACGGTGTAACTGGGTCAAATGATAAGGAATGTAGTTGTACGGTGTAACTGGGTCAAATGATAAGGAATGTAGGTGTACGGTGTAACTGGGTCAAATGATAAGGAATGTAGTTGTACGGAACATATTCAGTTAATAGAAGATTACAAGGTTATCACTTTTCTGTCGAAATTACAGAAAGGGGGACTTTCGAATCAATGACAATTAATCCCTCTCCCGTGGAAAATCAACGCAAATAACAGCTGATTACTCGGAAAAATTAAAACTGTATCCTGTTCTATTGACTTTAGTTTATTGTTTTGGTTAAAATAACGTCCCACTGTAACTTGAGACGATTAATTCGCCTAAGATGTGATTTGCGTTCAGTTTCCTCCCTATCTCCGAAATCATATTAAAATCATGACTTAGAGACTTCTGGGGAGAAGGGGAAGGAGAAGGGGATACTTTAAATAGGTTTATTAAACATTGTTTTAATGCTAAATAATGAAATAAAAATATCATATAGTAGCAATCGTATAATACCTTTTCAAAATTACACTGTATGTATTGTATGTACGTAAAAGTAAAGTGTGTTATGGACTATATGGGTAGACAGACCGACCGACAGTCAGACACCACATAAACAGTCTAATTGTAAATGTCGCTTATTGGCGACTGTAATAAATGGTTATTGGAAAAAATATCTGCAGAAGCTACGGAGAGAGGGTGGGGGGAGGGTCCATTTTTTATTTTTTTAGGGGGGTGGGTGGGGGGAATATTTCAATACACCATATTATATGGTTAATATAATACTGTAGTAGTACTGTATTAATTGTTTCATAGCTCGTATTGCGATCTTTTAACCGGTAAAGATAATAATACGATTCTTGTTTCGTATAGATTCAGTGTGGTGGACTCAGTTGAAACTTGAAATCTAAAGGTGAAATCAAATCAATTCGAAGTTCAAGAGAAATGGACCCAGGCCAGGCCAGCACTGCACTGCTGGGAGATAAAGATAAAAAATATCATTTAGAATTGGCTACTGTATAATGTAGAAACAGATGGCCGTATTTAGTTACCATAGGCATAAAGTCTAGGCCTATATATATTGCACTGATACATTGACAATGATTAATCATATAGAATTAGGCAAGTTGGTTTTCAAATCAATCAAAACTTATGATTTCATTGACGAATTAGCTGCTAAAACAAATAGTTAATAATAATAGTTTGTTGTTTGTTGCGATATTTGGGTACGTTGCATATTAGTAGTATTGTACCTTTATCAAACATGTCGAAGGGGGAAGGGGGAATTGACCGCACTTCAAAAGTCAGGCAGTAATAACTGTTTAAACAGGGTTGCAATTCTGATGACTAACGCTGGATAAGTTATATATATTTTTTAATTGTGATTAAATCATAAATATTGGAAGAATATGATGATGGATCGGCATGCTGCATTGCTGCTGCATTTTTAAGAATGCTGTGCCGGCTTATCGACAAAATTGCGCCGCCACAACTCCCTATCACCCATGACATTTGCTAGATCATCCGCATCTTCAACGCCAGTGTCCTTTAAGATGCGTCTCAAGAAAGTCATGGGCTGTCCACCATGCTTATTCACTCCATGAGCCTGCCAAACTACAAGATTATGCACTGGCTGGTGCTCACGGCGAAAGCAATGTCCTGCAAAGCGGAGGCAATTTTGTTCTAGTGTGAAGCTCGTTCGAAGTGTGTCACCATCAACAGTAGACACAAATGTTGTCGAACCATCGTATACTGATCTGATTGCTGCAATAATTTCATCAGGAATCCCATATAATGAAAGTATGCTGAACATACGTGAGCGAGAGACTGAATCAAAGGCCTTGAAGAAGTCAACAAAGATAACAGCCAGATGCCTGTCTTTCTTTTTTGATATCTCTTCAATTATCCTTCTAAGTGCCAAACTAAGTGCCAGTGTCTACTATGATGGGATAGATGAGCTCTAAACACTCAGGTATTTTAAAGACCTCAGGGGGAACACCATCTACTCCACTGGCACGATTAGTCTTAATTCTCTTTGCAGCAGTCTTCCCTTCTGCAAAGGAGGCATCGCCAATGGGAAAATCTGGGAGTACAGACTCAGACACTTTTACTTCTATAAAGTTATCAGGCAATACCCTGTCATTATTGAGGAGCTTTTCAAAGTGGGCCTTCCAACCATTGAGGCGATCGGCAGGTGATTCAGCCTTAACCTTGGTGGTTGGTTGGCTTTTCCGACCAGTAAGCAAGTTGATCGATTTCCATGCCTGGGATGATTGCCTGCTGTCGTCAGCATCATTGATGGCATCAACCTGTTGGTTTATTAGCTCCTGTAGATTAACAGAGTACTGCCCGTTCAGGGACCTAGATGCAGCCTTAACTGCATTCTTGGCCGCTGCAGTCTGTTTGAGCGCGACTCTTTCTGCGCCTTTTATAGGTAATTTCGGCACTTCTGAATTTTGTTGTCAGTCCAGGGGGCCCTTTTCCTGTTTCGAGGGTATACAGGAACTGTTTCTGCAGCTGCTAACTTAACTGCTTCTGTGAAGGCAGTATAGCCCTCACAGTAATCTGCCGCCTCAGAGGCAAGAGCCTCATACCTGTTGCTCAGCTGTAATGTGAAGCGGGATCTCACACTTGGCTGTTGGAACAGAGAGGACCAGTCATGCCGCGGCAAGGCAGATTTCGTTGTTCTGCTAGCACGCAGACTAAGTCTTACCTTGGCCACAATAACGCGGTGATCACTGGAGAAGGGTCGAAGTGTAAATGCATTACAGTCTTGTATAGACTATGGTCTATCTATGTATAGAATATGGTCTATCTGGGACTTGTGACCACTGGGTCCACTATGAGTCCATAGCGTTCCAGTTTGCTTCTTGAACTGGGTTCCAGCCGAAAACAATCCATTTCCAGAGATAAAATCCTGAAGATGGATGGAATTTCGGTTAACACTATTGCTATAGGCCCAGGGCGATATAGGTGATTGATGCAGACTTGCATTAAAGTCTCCCAGGAATGGTAAGAATGCATGCTGCTGATCCACTCCATCAGTAGCTGCTTGTAGATTGTGGTGGAAATTTTCCACCTCCTCTACAGGGGCAACACTAGTTGGCAACACTAGTTCCTTAGGGAACTTCTTAGCCAGTCTTCCAGAACAACTGAGAAGTGGCAACGGGCATCGTGGCATGAGATGCGGTTAGATGTGACGGGATCCAGGAGGGATCCCGATTTATCCGGTGTGGTAATTTAGTCCACGCGTCCCCGCCGTGTATAAGGGTGAAATAAAGTAACTGAGTTCTGAAGTTCGGTGTATAATAATAATAGGGCATAGGATATAGATATAGATATAATGTGTACAAGGCGGGATACGGTAACTAAAGTCCCGTGATCCCCTAACTAAACTAATTGACTACCAACCTACGCTAGCACTGCTGCACTGAGATAACTGAATCACTGATTAATAGGTTATTGGTTATATTGCACGGTGGCCTTATTGCTACTCAATCGATGCCTTGCCCCCCTCTGATTGGTTGATACCCTTGTTGGCGCCCCGTGGAGTATTCCCGTTCACTCCACCTGTTCTCTCTGGGTTAGGGGTTTGGCCCCTGACCCTCTATTGTGTGCTTCCTTCCCACTCTTATTGGGATGGCACGAGTTGGTTAATTGCCCAATCTCGTGGCTCCCAATATTGCTTATCGGCTTATAACTTTATGGGGTGTTGGCGGGATTGAATAAGCTAACACTCCCCCCCATGCTATCTTCCCGGTAAGAAGATAGCATCAACCTAAAAGTGCGCTACAATCCCGCTGGATCCCAATCTAGTATCGGGTGTGGGGTGGAATTCTTTTCTCTAGGAGCCGGCTTTCCAGGCCGCCCCCTATGGGTATGATAACGCTACCCTGTGTGCCTGGCGTCTCATGTCGGGCCGATCGCGCTCACCTCCCACGCAACTTTTGTTTCCCCAACATTTTCGCCCTATCTCACCTTCACTCTCACCCTAACTCTCTCACATTCGGACCTCCTCGTCCCTTACTCAGCCTCTTATTCTCCCCCCCACACTGGAATTGCATCGGCACTCTCTCCGCACTCCGCACTATTATTCCGTCCCTCAACCTCACTTCGACTGTCTCTTCCCTTCTGACGAATCTCCCCCCCCTCTCGTGCCGTCGCACTCAAGAAGTGTGAAATTGTCTGGCGTCTCGTCCATAGTGCCATAGTCAGTTATCCCCCAGTCCCACTAGCTAGTTGAGAAAGGTTGTATGACTATAGTACTTACTCCGATCGTGTATTTTACTGCTAATTACTACGTACGTACATACAAATTGCACTTATATGATTATTTGCATTAATTAAATTTGTACTTAATGGTTCGTACGTTGTATGCGGCGCCTTCCAGGCGCACCACGTCCCAGTCTCAGTCTCACTCCCTCGTCTCTGGGAACTTATCTGTTCCTCCTCACGTCCTCTTCCCTGGCCCGTTTCTTGGTTATCACCGCTCCTCTGGCATCATCCGCTTTCTGCTTCCGGACCTTCGCCGCCACTTCCTTGCTGATCCCGGTCGTTGGCTCCTTGGGCGCTGGTGTTATTAATGCCCGATACCGCTTCGCCGGTGGCCCCTCAGAATGGCCTGGTTGTCTCCCTCGTGTGGCGTCCCATAGGATCATTTTCATTGCCTTTGGTACGTGTTCCGCCAAGAAATCCCTAAACTCCCTCCGGTTCTCTGGTGTCCACCTGTCCAGGTACCGTTGCGTGTTCATAACTCCGGCGAACGACGCCGCCGTTGCTACCTCTTGATAGGTAAACGGTAACCTTCGCTTTATGATTTCCATGTGGGTCTCCTGGTTTATGAGGAAGAAACCCCACTTGAACTCTTGGGCCTTCATGCGCTGGCGCGTCATGGCCCCGACGTCGGCCCACTCCTCGAATCTTGTGAACTTCTCCTCGTCGCTCATCCAGTCGCACTCGCGCCCGTAGTGTCCCCGAAAGTGGCACTTTGGACATCGGTTATGCAACCGTGGACACGCCCCCATCCTGTGACTTGGTTCTCTGCAGTAGAGACAAAAGGTTCCCTTTTGGAACCGGTATAGGCAGCCGCTTTCCCAATGGGTCTGTCTCCCACAGTAGTCGCAGCCGAGTACCAATGTCTCCCATCCCACCTCGTCTTTCGTCCCAAGCGATCTCCGCGGTCTATGGAGTCGCTGGTAGGCGAACTTCTCTACGTTGCTCTCCCTGTTTACGTCGATCTCTCCGCCCCTCTCGGGCATCGTCTCCCCGAATACTATCCGTGGTGCCGTCCCCGGTTGCTCGCCCAACCTGATGGTGCTCCCCGCGAAATCCATCGCCGGCTCCTCGTGCACCCAGGTCCGCTTGCCGGATCTGTTCCAGAAGGCCCTCGCCCCACTGGCCGTCACCACCCTTCCGCCAACCCAGTCCGTGTCCGAGTGGCCTATCCTCTCGATGGGCGGCATCTCTCCGAACTCGTCGTCGTCGTCCTCCTCTTCTGGTAGTGTCTCCAATCCCGGTATCCCGATGGATCCACTATGTCCCTTCCCGCCTTGGCTCTCGCCCGTAGCTCTCCATCCCTCTAGCTCCCTTAACTTCCTTGGTGGTTGGTCGCCCTCGGCGCCCGCTGGTATGGGCATCGTTTGCAACCCCGACGTCGACTGTTTCGGCGATCCCACCGTCCATCCCAATTCTCGCCCTAGAGACTCCCCCGAACTCCCTGACGAAGTCCAATGAAGTTCGTCTAGGCCCGCCTGTTCCTCGAAGCCGTAACTCTGTGCCCTGGCCTCCTCTTCCCTCTCCTCTGCTTCTATCCTCTCCCGTCTAGCGACTTCTTCCAGTCGCTTTGCTTCTCGTCTGTCCGCCTCTAGCTGCTCCCATCTCTGATACGGTGTATCTGTCTCCCCGTCTACCAGATGTCGGCTGTTGTAGTACACCGACTCGCCCTTCAGCCCCGGGTGGTCTACCAGACCGTCAAAGGCCGTCTTAAAGGCTCTCCTGTAGCTTAGGGGTGATCCCGATAACAGAAATGCCCCTGGTTCCCTTTCGATAACTACGGTCATGAATAAGTTAAGCAAACTTATCATCATCCAGTCCTCCTGCAGGATATATCGCTTCTGATATACCTTTATCGCACCTCTGCGAAACTGATATACCTCCTGCTTTCCCGGTCTCGCTCCCCACTTCAGCGAGTTCGCTAGTTCTGCTCCGTATTCTTCCCTAAACTTCCCCCAATCCATTGGTTTGTGGCATACGAGCCCCAATAATTGGCCCATCGCCACCGCCCCGCATTGGCCTGTGTTCTCGACCACCCCCAATCCATCCGGTGCCGTCATAGCCATAAAGACTTTCTGCATATCCAGGAGGTTGGTGGCGTCCGGACCGATGATCCTCTCCGCATCCTCGCGAATCGCCGATCCCACTTTCGTCGTCGACTTCTCTCTTACTAATACTTGTACCGCTTTCGGCAATCGGTCTAATTTCGGCCCGTCCTTCTTCCCATACGTCCCTAGGTCGAATAAGAAGATGTCCCCATTTGGCGCGGCCAAATGTAGGAGTATGGTCCTGGCCGACCCTGCCGTTCCTCGTCTCGAACCCGCTTCGTCTTCCACGGTTCCCTCGTCATCTAGGATCATATATCCTCCTCTGTTGACGGACTCTATGAATCTTTTCCAGTCCTTCCTCGGCGATTCCCTCGGATACTTCGGAATCCCGAACTTCGCCTCGTCCCCTTTCACCACGTAGTGGAAGTGTTGGAAGATCGCGTTGTCTAGTGACGGGGTCCCGTAGGTCCCGACCAGCCGCTGTTCGTGCGCCTCCCGGAAGTGATCCTGCAGCGCTCGTGCCGCGTGACCCCTTTCCAACCTCTTCTAGTATCCTCTCGTCTTCTCTTCCGGGTGTCTTTCGGTGAAATCCACCAATATTTCTTTTCCTCCTGACTCCGCCTTTCTCTTCCTGATCAGCTTACTCGCCATTCCGAACACTACACTCGCTCACCTGCAGGGTGGTGCCTTACCAAGGCGCAATACAGATGAGTGAAGTATTTAAGATGTTTCGTACAGTTCGATAATGGCCTACTTTCTACTTAATTGCGCCTTTCAAGCTAAATTTAACCTAATTAATTTCGGAGCTAGTAAATCAGCCTAATTTACAATTTCCGTCCGTTACTTTTATTATGTTCTAGAATGACTTCCCTTGTGTTGCCACTATTTTACGATTTTTAGCCCTATTCTATTTATTTGTTTGTTTGCTTTGATTCTACTGTCCTACTACCTACTACTGCCTATGGGTTTATTCTATTCTCTGATCTATATTCTGGCCTACTCTGTGGGCCCATGCAGTACAGCAGTATGCGTCGTGTGGCCACACGATTTATCCAGCTGTACTCATATGCCCCCCTCTCGCTACTGACTCTACTTACTGCTAACTAATATCTATATCCTATTTACCCCTTTTACCTCTTACTCTCTCTCTTCTAACTAATGGTACTACGTACCTACTAACTCTAACTCTAACTAGCGGTACTACGTACCCTCTAACTCTAACTCTAACTGGCGGTACTACGTACCCTCTAACTCTAACTCTAACTAGCGGTACTACGTACCCTCTAGCTCTAACTCTAACTAGCGGTACTACGTACCCTCTAACTCTAACTCTAACTAGCGGTACTACGTACCCTCTAACTCTAACTCTAACTGACGGTACTACGTACCCTCTAACTCTAACTCTAACTATTGGTACTACGTACCCTCTAACTCTCTAACTATCGGTACTACATACCCTCTAACTCTCTAACTAGGTACTACGTACCTATTAACTCTCTAACTAGGTACTACGTACCTACTAACTCTCTAACTAGGTACTACGTACCCTCTAACTCTCTAACTATCGGTACTACGTACCCTCTAACTTTCTAACTAACTATTGGTACTACGTACCCTCTAACTTTTCTAACTAACTATCGGTACTACGTACCCTCTAACTGACTCTCTAACTAGGTACTACGTACCTACTAACTCTCTAACTAGGTACTACGTACCTACTAACTCTCTAACTAGGTACTACGTACCTACTAACTCTCTAACTAGGTACTACGTACCTACTAACTCTCTAACTAGGTACTACGTACCTACTAACTTAACTAACTAACGGTACTTACGTACCCTCTAACTGACTCTCTAACTGGCGGTACTACGTACCTCCTAACTAACTAACTAACTAACTAGGTACTACGTACCTTCTTACTAACTCTCTGCCTACTAACTGCGTACCTACCATGTACTATTTTTTTATTTTTATTATTTTGTTTGTGGGAAGGGCGTCTCGCCCTCAATCCCACCCCCCTCAGTCCAAAACTTGGACGACTAAACTTCTCTCTAACTCTGTTAAGGTGCCCCTTCTAATAGACAGGTAACACCTCTGCCCGCACCTTTTACGGATCTAACTCTTCCATCCCAGTCCAACCTGTTGGACAACTCAGCGACCCAAGGGGTGATTCCTCCAGCAGGCAACTCTCCCACTGCCCCCCTATAGGTTCTCTAATTCTTCGCTCCGCTCTCCTTGTCAATTCGATAGGTGGTCTTTTCTCCTGTTTTGGCAAATGCTGTCTGTTATTTATGTTTCTGATCTCGTGGTCGTCCCTTGGCGGCAAAGTGCCACCCTTCAACGTGTCACCCGGCGGTATAATGCCGCCCCTGTTCTTCTCCTTAATCTTAGATGCCACCTCTGCTGGCCTCCCCCTTAATATGTGTGCTGGCATTAAAGGCTTCAACGACCCCTGTTCGTCCTTCGGTATACACGATGTCTGCCCATGTAATGCCCCCTCGCACTCTGTCAGTTCCGCGTGCGTACGCAGCACGCCTCCTACTCTCCCGCCTCCTTTGTCCACCATATGTTTATTCATGGGCTTCTCTGCCCCTGGTCTGATTGTCTCACATCTTCTCCCTTTCCATCTTGTATTCTTACTCGGCTTCCCCCTTGTCGGTATGCCTCTCAACCGGACCGGCGTCTCTTCCGGGCGCTCCTCTGGACACTCCACCGGACACTTCTCCGGTTTGTCCTCCCGACACTCCACCGTCCGCTCCTCCCCATCTCCATACCGATACTTGCTGGGACCCTTATTCCAACCCATCGTCTCTAGATCTTCTGCATCCATACCATTCTCCTCCGCCCACTCTCTTGGTGTTGCTTCTACTTCTAGCTGTCTACCACTATTGCCCATCTCTGGCCTCTCCTCTATCTCGTCAGTTCCTGGCACCATGCATCCTGAACTCTCGGACACATGGAATGGTATATTACTCTTAATTGGGCCTGTCAGTGTCCACCCGAATGGTGTTAATATGGCCACCGGGTCACTCTGCTTGTCTTCGCCGAAGACCGTTTGCATTCTTTCATGGGCCGTCGGGCAGTCCATTCCTACTATGATGGATACCTTCCTAATGTCCACGTCTGGGATCGAGAAGTCAATGTCGTCCAGGAATTTGTATTGCTCGACCTCGATGTTGGTTGGCCGCCTGGCATTGATGTTAATTGACTCTATTACTTGGATGGGGTCGATGGTTGCCCCATAATCGCATCCTGGTGCCACTGCTGCAATTGCGCACCGTCCTGTCCTCATCTCTAGGATCTCATCTTTGCTAGAGATGGTTGTTACCGCCATTCTGCTTGGCCTTGTTCTCAATCCTATTTCTTCGGCTACCCATTCCTCGACTAATGTGAAGGCAGCTCCACTATCAATCAGCATTAGTGTTGTTACTGATCGATTGCCCTCCCCGATCACTCGCACCGGTACTACTCCAAGTAACACCGTGCCTCTCTTCTTCGCCCCTACCGTGCTCGTTGCCATCGTTTGGCCTCTCCTTTGGCCAAACTTGACCGGCTTCTCTTGGCACTCCCTGGCCTTGTGTCCACTCTTCACACATCGCGAGCAGATTTTATTGCTCGACGCGTAATCTATCTGGTCTTGCCTCGGTAGCGCCTGCCAGTACCTGCAGTTCATGGTTTTATGAAGCGCATTTGCGTGTAACTGGCATTTGCTCTTTGGGTCGTAGCCCTCTTTATACAATGCATTGCGTATCGCAGTTATATTCGTACCAAAGTCCCTACTATTCTTGTTGACTGGATTTGGCCTACTGGACGTACTGGGGTTATGTTTATTCATGTTGTTATTGTTCCCCTGTCCGTCCCATGATGTTGTCTTATCTTCGTTTGCCTGTGGACTTGCAGTCCCCTGCGTTGCTGCATATGGCAATGATTGCCTGAGTCTCGGTAATGCGTTCGATGTGTTGTGCTCTGGTTTTGGTCTATGGTAGTCTGTCTTCGGTCCCTTTCCCAGGCTGTCTTCGCTATAGACTGGGTCAGTTATTAGTTCAGCCTCGTAGTTTAAGAAGTTTGACATTTCTTCTAAACCCGGTTCCGCACCCTTCTTATCTCGAGTGGAGAAGGCGATTTTTCTCCACTTGTTGCGCAGCCAGTTTGGTAGTGCCTGCGCTATCGTGGTGATGTTGTTGGACGCATTGAGCTCGTACGGCGCGTCTAGCGTCTTCAGCACGATTAGCGCCTTTTCGACTTTGTTAGCAAACGTCTTGATGCTAACGGGCTTATCCTGTAGGCCACCCGATGTTATGCCTCTCAGTGTCTGCCTGATGATCTTGGCCGGGTGCCCGTATTCCCTATCCAGTGCCCGCCATGCTGTCGTGAAGCCGCCCTCTATTCCCTGATATTGCCTCACAATGTCGTATGCTGGGCCTCCCGTGTACACTTGTAGATACTTTAGGCACTCCGCCTGTGTCAAGTTTATTGTTAGTATTTCGTTACTATACATTCGCCGAAACTGTAGATATTCTTCCGGCCTACTCCCATCGAACTTGAATGGTTCCACGGGTGGTAACTCGATCCTCGTTTTCAAAGCATCGATCAACGTGGCCATCCCTATCGCCTGCGCTTCCAATGGATTCAACGGGTGCTGTATAGTTTCCCCTGGCTGATGCGTTCCGTCTGTCCTATTTCTTGACTTTCTCTGGCTTGGGTATGTCATCGGGGGTAGCGGCCCCCTCCATATATCTGTGTCGCACGACCTGTTTTCGTCCAAGGGTCTCGTTGTTCTTGCTACCATCGGGGTATATTGTTGATATTGTGATGGGGGAATGTCACCCTGTCCCCCCCCCCACCGGTATGTTTGGTAATGGGGTTGATGTTAATATGTTGGGGCCCATGCACCTATCCGCAATAATTCCCCCCTCCCCTGGGTATATGTTATGTCCCTGCATGCTGTAGTCATACTGCTGTGCTGGTACCGGTATAGGCCTATCAGCTTCTGGCCTACCCGCCGGTATGTATTCCGCGACTTCCGGGTTTAATCCCGTTGTCCACGCTATCCTATCGCCTACATTGCCTCTCTCAGTATGGCCTACGGTATCTGCAGTAAGACCTACAGTATGCCCTACAGTCTGCATGTGTTGCTCGGGATCGAAGTTTATTCTTCTTGAATAATCCTCCCCGCGGCTACCGTATTCTCGACGGGTAGGTATATTCGGTCGGAAAGTTTCTCTTCGACCCCCCTCTCTACTGTTTTCATCTTCGTACTGGTACATCGTGTACCCCTCTCTCGGCGTGTAATGCGTCTCACCGGATCGCATCCCTCCGGGGCGACGGCAATCTCCCGGAGTCCGACCCCACTGACTCTCCGTTCTCATCTCGACTACCGACGGCTCGCTGTCCGTCCTCGCTCTTCTATCGTTTGCGGCGATACTTCTACTACTGTCTTCCTTTCTTCTCCTATCAGTGGAATATTCCCGCTCGCGAGATCTCTCGTCGACCTCCCGGTTAAACCCCACTGTTCTTCTTCCCTCCTCTGATCGGGCACGACGCTTCGTCCGCCCTCTCGCGACGTCAACCTGTCTCTCTCTGCTCGGTCGCACGCCGCTGGGGATACCCACAATCCCCCTGTTACTTTCCGTCGCCGGTTGTTGCAGTTTACCTATTTCGGCCCTCGCATTATCCGCTGACGGCTGTGGGACACTCCCTGTCCCCCCCCCTTTCGCCGCTAACTCTCTGTTGTGGGGTCCTCGTAGCCCCCCCCCCCACTCGCTACATCTAACTTCGCTACCTCTCTCCCCGCTATTATATACCTCTCTAGTCGACACATCAACCCTACCACGGTCGGGTCTATTTACCCCCGCCTCTCCCTCTGCTATTACGTGGCCTTCCAGGCCCTCTACTCCCTGCCTACCAACTACGTGGCCTACCAGGCCCTCTGCTCCCTGTCTACTAACTACGTGGCCTACCAGGCCCTCATCCGTCTGGCTACCGACTATGCGACCTACCAGGCCCTCTTCCGCCTGGTTATGTAGGCCTGACGTGTTTACATTAATAGCACCCATATTGGAAACGGAATTAATTTGCTCGTTTGAAACAAAATCATTTGTATTATTCTGCACGACTACGTTATCTGAATTATTTTGTAAATTCGGGCATAGGTCATTATTTAAATTATTCGAATTATTTTGCGTAATTGCGTTATTTAAATTATTTTGTAGATTCGAATCTGGGTTATTATTTTGATTATTTGAATTATTTTGCGTAGCTACATTAATATCAGAATTATTTCCTACATTAATACTAGGGGCGTTCTGATTTAAATTTAAATTACTACCACTATGTAAAGCATTCCCTGTAATAAAGGTTTGGTTAGAGTTATCCCATACGGTACTATTAATATTAACAACGTCTACTGTACCATTATTATTATTACCCCCCCCCCCGCCTGTACGGTCACACCAGTTTTGGGTCTGTTGTGCGGTCCCTGTCAGTGGGGTGTTAATAAATGTATCCACGGCCCCCGGCTCCTCAAAAATACTCGAGCCGGCCCCGCTTTCAGACGGCGTTGCTCGCATGAGTTGCAACTCGTGCGCCCGTCTAATCTTATCTCCCGCAAACTCACTCTGCCGTCTCTCTAATTCCTTGCGCTCTTTTTCAGTCTCTGCCATTCTCCTCTCACGCTCCTGGGTGTCCCTGATGGCCGACTCTGCAGCACTCTTAATGCTCTCCCTTCGTCTCACTTCGCGCTCCTTGCGTTCCTTTTCCCTTCTCGCTTCATACTCCTTGCGTTCCTTTTCCCTTCTCGCTTCATACTCCTTGCGTTCCCTTTCCTCCCTTGCCTCACGCTCCTTGCGTTCCGCCTCACGCTCCTTGCGTTCCCTTTCCTCCCTTGCCTCACGCTCCTTGCGTTCCCTTTCCTCTCTCGCCTCACGCTCCCTACACTCCCTTTCCTCTATCTCATCATACTCCCTTAGGCTTTTCAAAGCCCTTTCGGCCCTCTCTCCGGTTTCTTTAAGCAATGCCGCTTCCCTCTCTAACCGCACTCTCCCCTCCTCTAGCCGTTCCTTCATTTCTCTCTGACCTTGCTCTGCCATGCTGAGACGGTATGCGGCACCTATTTCCCTCACCGCTCTTTCTTTCGCGGAGGATGTAACAGACTTATCGGTTACGACGGACTTCCCCCGCCTTCCCGACCTACCAACTTTCCCCCGCTTCCCGGAGCTTTCTCCGACCGACGAGGCCGAATCCTCGGGGTTAACCTCGGATTCGCCCCCTTCGAGTCCCCTCCAACCCGCCGGTTTTACTCCCCGGGCATCGACCAAGTATGGCCCTATGTACACTGATGCTACGCTAGGTTCCATACTCCCACATTCCCATAGTTCAAACAGTTCCCCGGCAATCTCATGTGCTCTCGTTTCGGCTAGTTCTCTCTGCCCAAAACGTATTAGATAATTAAAGTGTCTATCCGACTCACCTAGTCGCTTTCTCAGTCTCACCTCGTCTACCTTCGCCCCTTCCTTTTTGGCATCCTTTAGCATCCTCCGGGCCGCGATGTAGGCTCGTCGAAGTCGCTCAGAGACCCCGACGTCCTCCTCGCCGACTTCTCCTCCGTCCCTCCGGGTTCGACGTCGTACCGGCGGCTCCACCGTCGCCGTTCCGGTGGGCCGTCCGTCGCCCTCGGCCTGTAGCTGGCCGGTGACATCGGTACCGATCTCTCCTCCGTCTCTTCGCGTCCGGCGTCGCACCGTCGGCCCCACCGTCGCCGTTTCGGTGGGCCGCTCGTCGCCCTCGGCCGGTAGCTGGCCGGCGACATCGGCGTGCCGTTCTCCGTCTCGTGTCGACTCGTCTCCATCTCCCTCCATCTCGCTCTCTTTCTCTCTTGGCTCGACTTCGGGTTCCAGACTCTCCTCGTTCTGGACTTCCGGTTCGCCCGTTATCGATGGCTCCGGCGTCGTGGGCCTGTATCGCTTGGTCGCGGCCTCGCGGATCGTTTGATCTTCGTCCGGGGTCCGCGTCGGTGTCTCGCCCGATTCACTCATCTCGTCTGGTCGGTGGAGTTCGGCTAGCTAGCAGTGTAGTTCTTAGAGTTTAACTGGGGCGGCAGCTCGGATTTAGTTACTGTGACGGGATCCAGGAGGGATCCCGATTTATCCGGTGTGGTAATTTAGTCCACGCGTCCCCGCCGTGTATAAGGGTGAAATAAAGTAACTGAGTTCTGAAGTTCGGTGTATAATAATAATAGGGCATAGGATATAGATATAGATATAATGTGTACAAGGCGGGATACGGTAACTAAAGTCCCGTGATCCCCTAACTAAACTAATTGACTACCAACCTACGCTAGCACTGCTGCACTGAGATAACTGAATCACTGATTAATAGGTTATTGGTTATATTGCACGGTGGCCTTATTGCTACTCAATCGATGCCTTGCCCCCCTCTGATTGGTTGATACCCTTGTTGGCGCCCCGTGGAGTATTCCCGTTCACTCCACCTGTTCTCTCTGGGTTAGGGGTTTGGCCCCTGACCCTCTATTGTGTGCTTCCTTCCCACTCTTATTGGGATGGCACGAGTTGGTTAATTGCCCAATCTCGTGGCTCCCAATATTGCTTATCGGCTTATAACTTTATGGGGTGTTGGCGGGATTGAATAAGCTAACATTAGAGATTTGACGATTTAGCTCTCGGGACAAATACCACACCCTGGTTTGCCATTCCACAGGGTGGGTGTCGCAATGGAGTCAGATATGAGGCCCATCACCCATATCTACTATGGCGCACATGACCGACCATTGGCTGTGCAGCTCATCTGCTGGGTCATGCCCTGTACCCTTGCTGCCAGGTGCAGGTCGCAGTGAAGTGTACTCAGAGTGGACATGAGAACACTCTACTCCTGACCAGCCATTGGTAGATCACCATCTGCCTGGTCAGGCCATATACCCCTGCAGCCAAGTATATGGGTCCTTAATCCAGGACCAAGGGCGTCCTTATCCCAGAACGAAGGGTGTCCTAGTTACAGGACCAGATTTGCCCTAGTACGAGGGTGTAAGCAGCTACAGGTGGCACCTCCTTTATGCTGCATGGAGGTGACAAATTTTCTTGATCAATGACCTACCTGACCTGACCTGACCTGACCAAACCTGACCTGGAAGTAAGATAGGTTTAAAGAATTGACTATACAATTTTTATACTTTCGTATTGGGCCCTAAACTTTTGCATGCAAGCTCAGAATTAAATTATCTTTCGAATGATATATTACACTAAAGTACATGTCTGGTAGTTTTGGCTGGCCAGGGGGGGGGGGATCATTATGGAACATCCGGTATATATTTTTTACACCACAATTGTTATATTCTTCTGAAACAATAATACACATAAACTCATACAACCTTACCATCGTGTAGGTTATTAAATACAGCAATCTACCTCATTTATTAACCTGAAATGGTACAATACAGCGCAGGTTCAACCCTCTATAACATCCTTCCTAATTGTTCCTCCTTCTGACCAGGTGCCTTATTATATTACTGTGTTATAATTTTCTATTACAGTATAATAAAGGCTAAAGGGGCCGAAATTTGATATTATTCATAATAATAATAAAATATTTATACAGCTCCTTTCTGCCCAGACCTTTCTGTACCACATAGATATTTATAAAAATAAATAAAATTTATCAACAATTTCAGTAAAAACAACTAAAAAAGAAAATCACTACTAAAAAACAACTCGTCTAAAATACAATTAGATTAAAAATGCACTAGGCCTATACAAATACAAATACACATTAAAAAGTATTATTCTATAATAAAATTAGCAATATTCCTGTGTAAAAAGTGGGTTTTCAGTCGGGATTTAAATAAAGTCAGTGTTTCAGCGTGCCATACATCTCTGGGGAGGGAGTTCCAGATAGTCGGAGCAGCGATCGAGAAAGCAGGGGTCCAGCAGCGTGGCTTACATCTCTGGGGAGGGAGTTCCAGATAGTCGGACCAACGATCGGGAAAGCAGGGGTGCAGCAGCGTGGCTTACATCTCTGTGGAGGGAGTTCCAGATAGTCGGAGCAGCGATCGAGAAAGCAGGGGTCCAGCGTGGATTACATCTCCGGGGAGGGAGTTCCAGTTAGTCGGGGCAGCGATCGAGAAAGCAGGGGTCCAGCAGCGTGGCTTACATCTCCGGGGAGGGAGTTCCAGATAATCGGAGCAGCAATCGAGAAAGCAGGGGTCCAGCGTGGATTACATCTCCGGGGAGGGAGTTCCAGTTAGTCGGGGCAGCGATCGAGAAAGCAGGGGTCCAGCGTGGATTACATCTCCGGGGAGGGAGTTCCAGTTAGTCGGGGCAGCGATTGAGAAAGCAGGGGTCCAGCAGCTCGGCGTATATCTCTGTGGAGGGAGTTCCAGCTAGTTGGAGCAGCGATCGAGAAAGCAGGGGTCCAGCGTGGCGTACATCTCTGGGGAGGGAGTTCCAGATAGTCGGAGCAGCGATCGAGAAAGCAGGGGTCCAGCGTGGCGTACATCTCTGGGGGGGGGGGGGGGGGGGGAGTTCCAGCTAGTCGGAGCAGCATTCCAGAAAGCAGTGGTCCAGTGTGGCGTGCATCTCTGGGGAGGGAGTTCCAGATAGTCGGAGCAGCGATCGGGAAAGCAGGGGTCCAGCAGCGCGGCTTACATCTCTGTGGAGGGAGTTCCAGCTAGTCGGAGCAGCGATCGAGAAAGCAGGGGTCCAGCAGCGTGCCATACATCTCTGGGGAGGGAGTTCCAGCTAGTCGGAGCAGCGATCGAGAAAGCAAGGGTCCAGCGTGGCGTACATCTCTGGGGAGGGAGTTCCAGATAGTTGGAGCAGCGATCGAGACAGCAGGGGTCCAGCAGCGTGGCTTACATCTCTGTGGAAGGAGTTCCAGCTAGTTGGAGCAGCGATCGAGAAAGCAGGGGTCCAGCGTGGCGTACATCTCTGGGGAGGGAGTTCCAGCTAGTCGGAGCAGCGTTCGAGAAAGCAGTGGTCCAGTGTGGCGTGCATCTCTGGGGAGGGAGTTCCAGATAGTCGGAGCAGCGATTGGGAAAGCAGGGGTCCAGCAGCGTGGCTTACATCTCTGTGGAGGGAGTTCCAGCTAGTTGGAGCAGCGATTGAGAAAGCAGGGGTCCAGCAGCTCGGCGTATATCTCTGTGGAGGGAGTTCCAGCTAGTCGGAGCAGCGATCGAGAAAGCAGGGGTCCAGCGTGGCGTACATCTCTGGGGAGGGAGTTCCAGATAGTCGGAGCAGCGATCGAGACAGCAGGGGTCCAGCAGCGTGGCTTACATCTCTGTGGAGGGAGTTCCAGCTAGTCAGAGCAGCGATCGAGAAAGCAGGGGTCCAGCGTGGCGTATATCTCTGGGGAGGGAGTTCCTGATAGTCGGAGCAGCAATCGGGAAAGCAGGGGTCCAGTGTGGCGTACATCTCTGTGGAGGGAGTTCCAGCTAGTCGGAGCAGCGATCGGGAAAGCAGGGGTCCAGTGTGGCGTACATCTCTGTGGAGGGAGTTCCAGCTAGTCGGAGCAGTGATCGAGAAATCAGGGGTCCAGCATGGCGTATATCTCTGGAGAGGGAGTTCCAGCTAGTCGGAGCAGCGATCGAGAAAGCAGGGGTCCAGCATGGCGTATATCTCTGGAGAGGGAGTTCCAGCTAGTCGGAGCAGCGATCGAGAAAGCAGGGGTGCATCAGCGTGGCTTACATCTCTGTGGAGGGAGTTCCAGCTAGTCGGAGCAGCGATCGAGAAAGCAGGGGTCCAGCAGCGTGGCTTACATCTCTGTGGAGGGAGTTCCAGATAGTCGGAGCAGCGATCGAGAAAGCAGGGGTCCAGCGTGGCTTATATCTCTGCAGAGGGAGTTCCAGCTAGTCGGAGCAGCGATCGAGTAAGCAGGGGTCCAGCGTGGCTTACATCTCTGTGGAGGGAGTTCCAGCTAGTCGGAGCAGCGATCGAGACAGCAGGGGTGCAGCAGCGTGGCTTACATCTCTGTGGAGGGAGTTCCAGCTAGTCGGAGCAGCGATCGAGAAAGCAGGGGTCCAGCAGCGTGGCTTACATCTCTGTGGAGGGAGTTCCAGATAGTCGGAGCAGCGATCGAGAAAGCAGGGGTCCAGCGTGGCTTATATCTCTGGAGAGGGAGTTCCAGCTAGTCGGAGCAGCGATCGAGTAAGCAGGGGTCCAGCGTGGCTTACATCTCTGTGGAGGGAGTTCCAGCTAGTCGGAGCAGCGATCGAGAAAGCAGGGGTGCAGCGTGGCTTACATCTCTGTGGAGGGAGTTCCAGCTAGTCGGAGCAGTGATCGAGAAAGCAGGGGTCCAGCATGGCGTATATCTCTGGAGAGGGAGTTCCAGCTAGTCGGAGCAGCGATCGAGTAAGCAGGGGTCCAGCGTGGCTTACATCTCTGTGGAGGGAGTTCCAGCTAGTCGGAGCAGCGATCGAGAAAGCAGGGGTCCAGCGTGGCTTACATCTCTGTGGAGGGAGTTCCAGCTAGTCGGAGCAGTGATCGAGAAAGCAGGGGTCCAGCGTGGCTTATATCTCTGGAGAGGGAGTTCCAGCTAGTCGGAGCAGCGATCGAGTAAGCAGGGGTCCAGCGTGGCATATATCTCTGGGGAGGGAGTTCCAGATAGTCGGAGCAGCGATCGAGAAAGCAGGGGTGCAGCAGCGTGGCTTACATCTCTGGGGAGGGAGTTCCAGATAGTCGGAGCAGCAATCGGGAAAGCAGTGGTCCAGTGTGGCGTACATCTCTGTGGAGGGAGTTCCAGATAGTCGGAGCAGCGATCGGGAAAGCAGGGGTCCAGTGTGGCGTACATCTCTGGGGAGGGAGTTCCAGATAGTCGGAGCAGCGATCGAGAAAGCAGTGGTCCAGTGTGGCGTACATCTCTGTGGAGGGAGTTCCAGATAGTCGGAGCAGCGATTGGGAAAGCAGGGGTCCAGTGTGGCGTACATCTCTGGGGAGGGAGTTCCAGATAGTCGGAGCAGCGATCGAGAAAGCAGGGGTCCAGCGTGGCTTACATCTCTGGGGAGGGAGTTCCAGATAGTCGGAGCAGCAATCGGGAAAGCAGGGGTCCAGTGTGGCGTACATCTCTGTGGAGGGAGTTCCAGATAGTCGGAGCAGCGATCGAGAAAGCAGGGGTCCAGCGTGGCTTACACCTCTGGGGAGGGAGTTCCAGATAGTCGGAGCAGCGATCGAGAAAGCAGGGGTCCAGCGTGGCTTATATCTCTGGGGAGGGAGTTCCAGATAGTCGGAGCAGCGATCGAGAAAGCAGGGGTCCAGCAGCGTGGCTTACATCTCTGTGGAGGGAGTTCCAGATAGTCGGAGCAGCGATCGAGAAAGCAGGGGTCCAGCGTGGCTTATATCTCTGGAGAGGGAGTTCCAGCTAGTCGGAGCAGCGATCGAGTAAGCAGGGGTCCAGCGTGGCTTACATCTCTGTGGAGGGAGTTCCAGCTAGTCGGAGCAGCGATCGAGAAAGCAGGGGTGCAGCGTGGCTTACATCTCTGTGGAGGGAGTTCCAGCTAGTCGGAGCAGTGATCGAGAAAGCAGGGGTCCAGCATGGCGTATATCTCTGGAGAGGGAGTTCCAGCTAGTCGGAGCAGCGATCGAGTAAGCAGGGGTCCAGCGTGGCATATATCTCTGGGGAGGGAGTTCCAGATAGTCGGAGCAGCGATCGAGAAAGCAGGGGTGCAGCAGCGTGGCTTACATCTCTGGGGAGGGAGTTCCAGATAGTCGGAGCAGCAATCGGGAAAGCAGTGGTCCAGTGTGGCGTACATCTCTGTGGAGGGAGTTCCAGATAGTCGGAGCAGCGATTGGGAAAGCAGGGGTCCAGTGTGGCGTACATCTCTGGGGAGGGAGTTCCAGATAGTCGGAGCAGCGATCGAGAAAGCAGTGGTCCAGTGTGGCGTACATCTCTGTGGAGGGAGTTCCAGATAGTCGGAGCAGCGATTGGGAAAGCAGGGGTCCAGTGTGGCGTACATCTCTGGGGAGGGAGTTCCAGATAGTCGGAGCAGCGATCGAGAAAGCAGGGGTCCAGCGTGGCTTACATCTCTGGGGAGGGAGTTCCAGATAGTCGGAGCAGCAATCGGGAAAGCAGGGGTCCAGTGTGGCGTACATCTCTGTGGAGGGAGTTCCAGATAGTCGGAGCAGCGATCGAGAAAGCAGGGGTCCAGCGTGGCTTACACCTCTGGGGAGGGAGTTCCAGATAGTCGGAGCAGCAATCGGGAAAGCAGGGGTCCAGTGTGGCGTACATCTCTGTGGAGGGAGTTCCAGATAGTCGGAGCAGCGATCGAGAAAGCAGGGGTCCAGCGTGGCTTACACCTCTGGGGAGGGAGTTCCAGATAGTCGGAGCAGCAATCGGGAAAGCAGGGGTCCAGCAGCGTGGCTTACATCTCTGTGGAGGGAGTTCCAGATAGTCGGAGCAGCGATCGAGAAAGCAGGGGTCCAGCGTGGCTTATATCTCTGGGGAGGGAGTTCCAGATAGTCGGAGCAGCGATCGAGAAAGCAGGGGTCCAGCGTAGATTACATCTCCGGGGAGGGATTTCCAGTTAGTCGGGGCAGCGATCGAGAAAGCAGGGGTCCAGCAGCGTGGCTTACATCTCCGGGGAGGGAGTTCCAGATAATCGGAGCAGCAATCGAGAAAGCACGTCCTTCATAATTATTTAATTTATATTTTGTTCGAGATCGTCCTGGTATAAACAACATTTCATCTTTGATAAGTTTCGGAGTTGAAAAAATTAATCTCTGGCATTTGCGGATATTTGTTTCGAATAAATGAGATTTGGATCCGTTGTGAAACATATGTTATGCGCTTTATCATAGCAGGTCAATAAGTCGTTACCGATTTGTACGCTAGGGGGCGCTAGAGATTACAAAATCAAGGGGTTCTTGCGGGGTTATTGGAGAAGATGACGTCATGGATATAGGATACGAAGGCGAGGTAGTGAAATTTGTTGCCGTTAATGTACATCTATATGGAGGTCGTGGGTTCGATCCCCGCATAGGGGCCTGGGAAGTTATCGTTTCGGTACGAATGCTTTAACGGGACTAACTAGGGACTATTCTGCCTGGCAATCTTAAATTGTAGTGAAATGAGAACCAGTTTCTACTGGGGAGTATATATTTGGGGGGGATAGTATTATATCATACTACTGTATATACAGTATAAGTTACACACCTGGCGCCTATGCGGTAAAATGTTTAAACAATCACTAGGATTTCTAATAAATATTACGCAATTTATTGTAGGCAATTAGAAAACGAACGGCCTGTGTTCTACCCAGGGAATGTGGGGCGAGCCACGAAGTGAGCGAAGCCTTAGCATATGGGCGCCATTGACTAGTTGTCTGTTGTCGACGTCGTCGTCGTCTGTCTTCGTTGTCGTCGTAAATTTTTGATCGCTAATAACTCGGTCATTCCTTGATGAATTTAAACGAAACTTGGTACGTATGTAGTCCGTCAAAAGTTTAGAAAGAATCGGAAGTTTGGTAAAAAACGAACGAACGCAACGAGTTTACAGTCGATACGAGTATCCATCTGCTATAAATCTGCAGTTACTCTTATATTTTCGAGACTTAGCATAGTTATAAAGGTCGTAATGAAAATAGTAAGGAAAATTATTTTAAGACAAAACAGGACGAGCGAAACGAGGCTAATGAAGGAGAATAGTATTGTAAAACTAAAAATGTCATACTTAACTTAAATAGCCCTAGTTAGAAGGTTTACAAATGACAGTTAAAGTGTGTAAGGGAAAACTGAAATGAATCTCTATTTTTACAACTAGTTTATCACAAACTGATAGCATCGCCTTTACTCATATATATGTTAGGAAAGACATTTTTCGTATATCTAATAGAGATTAGTATATAATGTACTTTCTAATCTAGGCTCTCATGCTGCGCGAAGGCCCCACGAACGTGGTACCCATATTAGTTAGATACCCTGCAATTAGTTATGCCTGATTCAATTAATCCATGAATTTACACAGTGCAATTTCAGAATATACGAAGATATCGGTATTCTACAGTTGGCATAACCTACGCGAATCTGATTTACAATGCATTGTGGGGCGAGCCACGAAGTGAGGGAGCCTTAGCATTTAGCATTTGTGCCATTAAAGAGTTGTCTGTCGTCGTCGTAAACTTGGTACGTATGTAGTCCGTCAAAAGTTTAGAACGAATCTGAATTTTGGTAAAAAACGAACGAACGCAACTAGGCAAATGAAGGAGACGAGTATTGTGTTGACGACTTCTGACTAACGACAGACAACTCGTTAATGGGGCCCCCATATGCTAAGGCTTTTTCATATCGTGGTGCCGAAGACCCCACGAACGTCTCATATAACTGTAGAACGGTAGGCCTGTAACTCACCTTCAAAAGTAATTGCGAAAAACATTAAAAACGACAAATAATATGACAATTCCATATTACTTATTGTACCGGTAATTGTAAATAAATAATACGTTCAATAATAATTTACAATAATGATATAAATAAGTTTAATTACCGGTATCTAAGAAAGGAGATTAGCGGTAGTCAATAATTTGAAAACATTTTAATTAAATAAAATCATAAAAAGCCACTGAATGATCAGCGAATTCGAATTAAAATAATCATAGAGATTGTTTAACATTGATTAGTAAAATTAATTAGAGTCGATCATCATTGGTTAATAATGCTTGTAGTGGACTAAGTATGGAGGAATCTCATTGGTTGGTTGCCAAGGATAGACATAGGAATATGGAGAATCAGAAACAAGAAAAATATAAGAGTTCCAGACGAGACAAGTTATTTATCCCACCAGGTTATATACTATACACGTTCGTGGGGACTTCGCGCAGCACGAGGCCTAGTTATTATATACAAATTAAAATGCAGCGACTGTATCACAAAATCAGGTTTTGAGAAATTTACCCACACCACCAATCAATCAAAGAAAGGTGGACAGTACGTGTTCACCCCTTTTAATCTCCCCCCCCCCCACCCTTCCCAACCACCAATACATAACCGCGACATCTACCACCCAAGGAAGGGTAGCACGAACTTATTTCCAATCGCACGTTAAATATGCAAAGCCAGGTGGTTTATAGGAATATAATAAACGCAGTACTCGTTTTCATTATAAGCCTCTTTGCGTTCGTCCTGTTTTGTATTTAAATATATTTCTTAAACGCAAGCTAGGACGATCTTTATAATAATAATAACTAGGGATGCGATCAATATGTGAAGCCAGGTGGTTTATATAATAATTTAGTCAACGCAGTACTCGTCTTCATTATATGCCTCGTTGCGCTCGTCGCTTGTCCTGTTTTGTCATAAAATATTTTTCCTAAACGCAGACTGACGATCTTTATACAGTTATAACTATGCGAAGTTTCGAAACTGTGCGAGTAACTGTTGATACATCTATGTGGAGATGTGTGATATGTGGAGATGTGTGATACAACGCCAACGCATCTTATGCCGATGTAGTAATATGGGTATTGAAATAATATTAAATCAATGTACACTCTTAAAGCTGCAGCGAAAAAATGTAGCTAATTTCCTAGGTTACATATAAAATAATAATATTATTTTTAAGAACATTAATTTTACTACTTTGCAAAAATTCAATTAAAAAATAACCAGACATATACATTGTGGAATAAACTATTTCAGAAGCCTACAACAGCCATGCCATGGATTGTATTTATGTTATTATATCTGTCATTTAACTGAGATAGCAATAGTAGTAATAGTCGAACGGTTATGCGGCCCGTCCAGCCTATAATAAACACAATTCAGTGATTGGGCTGGAATAGCAATACTGGTTGCCTCTATTACAATTCCTCTCAGGTTAGTCTACAGCCACAACTCCCAGCAGCTAGCTCCACACCAGCAGAGACTTGACCAATAATGGGAAGGATTAAATTTGTACTCAATAATTGTGCGGTTTAATTACGTTTAGATCAATTAAAGACACATTTATTAAAGCAAATCACTTAAACTAATTAAAAACTATAATAGAATGGCGTATGGGGATTATATCTGTATAATTTTTAAGTATAATTATTTAAATCTTATACTGTAAAACAATTAATTTCCTTTAAAAGGCAGGTTGAAAATGGCGTTTTCACCGCAATCAACTTAATTAACTAATTAACTGCTATTATCTTAGCTTCTCGAAGGCCACACGGAAATTCTACTTGGAAAATTTCTAAACTTTTGCCAAACAACATGTGTACCAAGTTTGGATAGATTTCATCAAAGATTGGCCGAGTTATTAACGTTTAAAATTGAACACGACAGAACGACAGAACGACAGAACGACAGAACGACAGAACGACAGGTTGATTAATGGTACCACTACGCTAAGGCTCACTCACTTCGTGGCTCGCCCCACAGTAGCTAGCTCTTACAGTACTTTGACATTCAGACAATATTACATCTTAACTGGAAGTGAAGATGCAAGCTTTATATTTTACTTAAGGGGGGGGGGGGGGGGGGGGGGTACCGCCTCAGCTCAAATTTCGTGTTGTATGTCAATATCATTGTTATGATGTGTTCAGCCAACGTGGGGAAGGCCAAAGAGCAACAAAAATTGAAATTTTAAATCAAACTAGTCGCAAAAACGCTATTTATTCTCATATTAATGGTGGATTGTAGTAATATTGGGAGTCCTCCAGGTTAACTTTATCACGATTCATATTTATAATTTAATGAGTTTGACTATGTTATTTGAGCACGTCCTTAGCGAACTCTCAGAATCACTAGAAGGAGCCCAACGGCCCCTCAGTTCATTAGAACAGGCTGCTTCTAGAGTTGTACTAGCGGGGAGCCCAACGGCCCCTCAGTTCATTTGAACAGGCTGCTTCTAGAGTTGTACTAGCGGGGAGCGGGGAGCCCAACGGCCCCTCAGTTCATTAGAACAGGCTGCTTCTAGAGTTGTACTAGCGGTGAGCGGAGAGCCCAACGGCCCCTCAGTTCATTAGAACAGGCTGCTTCTAGAGTTGTACTAGCGGTGAGCGGAGAGCCCAACGGCCCCTCAGTTCATTAGAACAGGCTGCTTCTAGAGTTGTACTAGCGGTGAGCGGAGAGCCCAACGGCCCCTCAGTTCATTAGAACAGGCTGCTTCTAGAGTTGTACTAGCTGGGAGCAGGGAGCCCAACGGCCCCTCAGTTCATTAGAACAGGCTGCTTCTAGAGTTGTACTAGCGGTGAGCGGAGAGCCCAACGGCCCCTCAGTTCATTAGAACAGGCTGCTTCTAGAGTTGTACTAGCTGGGAGCAGGGAGCCCAACGGCCCCTCAGTTCATTAGAACAGGCTGCTTATAGAGTTGTACTAGCGGGGAGCGGGGAGCCCAACGGCCCCTCAGTTCATTAGAACAGGCTGCTTCTAGAGTTGTACTAGCGGTGAGCGGAGAGCCCAACGGCCCCTCAGTTCATTAGAACAGGCTGCTTCTAGAGTTGTACTAGCTGGGAGCAGGGAGCCCAACGGCCCCTCAGTTCATTAGAACAGGCTGCTTATAGAGTTGTACTAGCGGGGAGCGGGGAGCCCAACGGCCCCTCAGTTCATTAGAACAGGCTGCTTCTAGAGTTGTACTAGCGGTGAGCGGGGAGCCTGTTCGCGCTTTTAGACTTTAGCAGTTTAACCCGCTAATTTTAGGTGTCTTTTAGTTTGTAAATCGACTTTACCCTATGACAAGTATTTGATACAAATAAACACTACATTAGCCGAAGCCAGCCTATGCGCGACCATTCACCCGCTGGATATACCCGGGAGACTGGATTCGGAAGCTCTGACCTTATTGCGGTGTAAGCCTACTGTATTATTCGATTGATCGTTAATATATAATCTCTGACAAATATTATTCACTTTCGGGAAATATTAACAGTTTCTTTAGGACGTGGCGCTCTAAATATGTAAACAGAGTTATGACTTATACTAAACACAACTGGATGGCTAATGATTCACGTATAAGGCGCATTCTTTAGGAGATGCTTAGTTATCAGTAACATTCATGCACACTACCGCACAATACTGCATACCAATCTGCCGACCTTCACTGAATTTGATCATATATAAAGAGAACAGCAATTGACTCATGTAGTGCCTATGAAATAGCATTAGATTCACTCCAAAACCAATATAATGTAAGTCGCAATTGCTATATGTAACCGGTCTCTTACCTTCAGTATATCAAGAAGATGGGGGGTTTTATGATTCTTTATCGATATTATCCAAATATAACAATATTCCATCAACCGATACAATTAATAACCGACAGTAAATAACAGTAAAATAATGCGGTGTGTAAGTTTGAGGTTCGTTTTATGTTGTGTGTGATGCCGTGATAACAGTTATACGTTCCGGTAATCAAAGCCGTTCTAATGTTTTGCTAAAGTCTGAAACATAGAATAATTCCATAGCCGATGTTCATGGCATCAGGAAAAAAGGTAAACATAAACCATAATGCATTGCGCGAGTTCCCGGAGGCCTCTGTGAAATAAACTGAAAATCGCTCTGATTGGTCGAGTGATTGCACAGAGTGGGCCTGAACAAAGAAAGTTCCACGAGTACACCAAATCAGCTGATAGATGTCGTAATCTGAACTACACTGTGTAGAGAGTATTATGGCGTATTGTGGCATAAGATCGCTAGTTATGTCCGCTAAAGTACACATACAGAAAAATAGCTTTTTATGTCCACTAAAATACCGGTACAGTAAGGAAACGGCTTTTATGTCCGTTAAAACATCTACAGAGTACTTTGCGGGGAAAATGACTAGCTAATTCCGCAAAAGCCTTTACAGAGCCCAACGGCCCCTCAGTTCATTAGAACAGGCTGCTTCTAGAGTTCTACTAGCGGTGAGCGGGGAGCCCAACGGCCCCTCAGTTCATTAGAACAGCCTGCTTCTAGAGTTGTACTAGAGGGGAGCCCAACGGCCCCTCAGTTCATTTGAACAGGCTGCTTCTAGAGTTGTACTAGCGGGGAGCGGGGAGCCCAACGGCCCCTCAGTTCATTAGAACAGGCTGCTTCTAGAGTTGTACTAGCGGGGAGCCCAAAGGCCCCTCAGTTCATTAGAACAGGCTGATTCTAGAGTTGTAATACAGGGGAGCCCAACGGCCCAACAGTTCATTAGAACAGGCTGCTTCTAGAGTTGTACTAGCGGGGAGCGGGGAGCCCAACGGCCCCTCAGTTCATTAGAACAGGCTGCTTCTAGAGTTGTACTAGAGGGGAGCCCAACGGCCCCTCAGTTCATTAGAACAGGCTGATTCTAGAGTTGTACTAGAGGGGAGCCCAACGGCCCCTCAGTTCATTAGAACAGGCTGCTTCTAGAGTTGTACTAGAGGGGAGCCCAACGGCCCCTCAGTTCATTAGAACAGGCTGATTCTAGAGTTGTACTAGAGGGGAGCCCAACGGCCCCTCAGTTCATTAGAACAGGCTGCTTCTAGAGTTGTACTAGAGGGGAGCCCAACGGCCCCTCAGTTCATTAGAACAGGCTGATTCTAGAGTTGTACTAGAGGGGAGCCCAACGGCCCCTCAGTTCATTTGAACAGGCTGCTTCTAGAGTTGTACTAGCGGGGAGCGGGGAGCCCAACGGCCCCTCAGTTCATTAGAACAGGCTGCTTCTAGAGTTGTACTAGAGGGGAGCCCAACGGCCCCTCAGTTCATTAGAACAGGCTGCTTCTAGAGTTGTACTAGCGGTGAGAGGGGAGCCCAACAGCCCCTCAGTTCATTAGAACAGGCTGCTTCTAGAGTTGTACTAGAGGGGAGCCCAACGGCCCCTCAGTTCATTTGAACAGGCTGCTTCTAGAGTTGTACTAGCGGGGAGCGGGGAGCCCAACGGCCCCTCAGTTTATTAGAACAGGCTGTTTCTAGAGTTGTACTAGCGGTGAGCGGGGAGCCCAACGGCCCCTCAGTTCAGTAGAACAGGCTGCTTCTAGAGTTGTACTAGCGGGGAGCGGGGAGCCCAACGGCCCCTCAGTTCATTAGAACAGGCTGCTTCTAGAGTTGTACTAGCGGGGAGCCCAAAGGCCCCTCAGTTCATTAGAACAGGCTGCTTCTAGAGTTGTACTAGCGGTGAGCGGGGAGCCCAACAGCCCCTCAGTTCATTAGAACAGGCTGCTTCTAGAGTTGTACTAGAGGGGAGCCCAACGGCCCCTCAGTTCATTAGAACAGGCTGATTCTAGAGTTGTAATACAGGGGAGCCCAACGGCCCCACAGTTCATTAGAACAGGCTGCTTCTAGAGTTGTACTAGCGGGGAGCGGGGAGCCCAACGGCCCCTCAGTTCATTAGAACAGGCTGCTTCTAGAGTTGTACTAGCGGTGAGCGGGGAGCCCAACGGCCCCTCAGTTCATTAGAACAGGCTGCTTCTAGAGTTGTACTAGCGGTGAGCAGGGAGCCCAACGGCCCCTCAGTTCATTAGAACAGGCTGCTTCTAGAGTTGTACTAGCGGTGAGCGGGGAGCCCAACGGCCCCTCAGTTCATTAGAACAGGCTGCTTCTAGAGTTGTACTAGCGGTGAGCGGGGAGCCCAACGGCCCCTCAGTTCATTAGAACAGGCTGCTTCTAGAGTTGTACTAGCGGTGAGCGGGGAGCCCAACGGCCCCTCAGTTCATTAAAACAGGCTGCTTCTAGAGTTGTACTAGCGGTGAGCGGGGAGCCCAATGGCCGCTCAGTTCATTAGAACAGGCTGCTTCTAGAGTTGTACTAGAGGGGAGCCCAACGGCCCCTCAGTTTATTAGAACAGGCTGCTTCTAGAGTTGTACTAGCGGTGATCCCAACGGGCCCCTCAGTTCATTAGAACAGGCTGCTTCTAGAGTTGTACTAGCGGGGAGCCCAACGGCCCCTCAGTTCATTAGAACAGGCTGCTTCTAGAGTTGTACTAGCGGTGAGCGGGGAGCCCAACGGCCCCTCAGTTCATTAGAACAGGCTGCTTCTAGAGTTGTACTAGCGGTGAGCGGAGAGCCCAACGGCCCCTCAGTTTATTAGAACAGGCTGCTTCTAGAGTTGTACTAGCGGTGAGCGGGGAGCCAAACAGCCCCTCAGTTCATTAGAACAGGCTGCTTCTAGAGTTGTACTAGCGGTGAGCGGGGAGCCCAACGGCCCCTCAGTTCATTGGAACAGGCTGCTTCTAGAGTTGTACTAGCGGGGAGCAAAACGGCTCCTCAGTTCATTAGAACAGGCTGCTTCTAGAGTTGTACTAGCGGTGAGCGGGGAGCCCAATGGCACCTCAGTTCATTAGAACAGGCTGCTTCTAGAGTTGTACTAGCGGGGAGCCCAAACGCCCCTCAGTTCATTAGAACAGGCTGCTTCTAGAGTTGTTCTAGCTGGGAGCGGGGAGCCCAACGGCCCCTCAGTTCATTAGAACAGGCTGCTTCTAGAGTTGTACTAGCGGGTAGCCCAAAGGCCCCTCAGTTCATTAGAACAGGCTGCTTCTAGAGTTGTACTAGCTGGGAGCGAGGAGCCCAACGGCCCCTCAGTTCATTAGAACAGGCTGCTTCTAGAGTTGGACTAGCGGGGAGCCCAACGGCCCCTCAGTTCATTAGAACAGGCTGCTTCTAGAGTTGTCCTAGCGGTGAGCGGGGAGCCCAACGGCACCTCAGTTCATTAGAACAGGCTGCTTCTAGAGTTGTACTAGCGGGGAGCCCAAAGGCCCCTCAGTTCATTAGAACAGGCTGCTTCTAGAGTTGTACTAGCTGGGAGCGGGGAGCCCAACGGCACCTCAGTTCATTAGAACAGGCTGCTTCTAGAGTTGTACTAGCGGTGAGCGTGGAGCCCAACGGCACCTCAGTTCATTAGAACAGGCTGCTTCTAGAGTTGTACTAGCGGTGAGCGGAGAGCCCAACGGCCCCTCAGTTCATTAGAACAGGCTGCTTCTAGAGTTGTACTAGCTGGGAGCGGGGAGCCCAACGGCCCCTCAGTTCATTAGAACAGGCTGCTTATAGAGTTGTACTAGCAGGGAGCGGGGAGCCCAACGGCCCCTCAGTTCATTAGAACAGGCTGCTTCTAGAGTTGTACTAGCTGGGAGCGGGGAGCCCAACGGCCCCTCAGTTCATTAGAACAGGCTGCTTATAGAGTTGTACTAGCAGGGAGCAGGGAGCCCAACGGCCCCTCAGTTCATTAGAACAGGCTGCTTCTAGAGTTGTACTAGCTGGGAGCGGGGAGCCCAACGGCCCCTCAGTTCATTAGAACAGGCTGCTTCTAGAGTTGTACTAGCGGTGAGTGGGGAGCCCAACGGCACCTCAGTTCATTAGAACAGGCTGCTTCTAGAGTTGTACTAGCGGTGAGCGGAGAGCCCAACGGCCCCTCAGTTCATTAGAACAGGCTGCTTCTAGAGTTGTACTAGCTGGGAGGGAGCCCAACGGCCCCTCAGTTCATTAGAACAGGCTGCTTATAGAGTTGTACTAGCGGGGAGCGGGGAGCCCAACGGCCCCTCAGTTCATTAGAACAGGCTGCTTCTAGAGTTGTACTAGCGGTGAGTGGGGAGCCCAACGGCACCTCAGTTCATTAGAACAGGCTGCTTCTAGAGTTGTACTAGCGGTGAGTGGGGAGCCCAACGGCACCTCAGTTCATTAGAACAGGCTGCTTCTAGAGTTGTACTAGCGGTGAGCGGAGAGCCCAACAGCCCCTCAGTTCATTAGAACAGGCTGCTTCTAGAGTTGTACTAGCTGGGAGCAGGGAGCCCAACGGCCCCTCAGTTCATTAGAACAGGCTGCTTATAGAGTTGTACTAGCGGGGAGCGGGGAGCCCAACGGCCCCTCAGTTCATTAGAGCAGGCTGCTTCTAGAGTTGTACTAGCGGTGAGTGGGGAGCCCAACGGCACCTCAGTTCATTAGAACAGGCTGCTTCTAGAGTTGTACTAGCGGTGAGTGGGGAGCCCAACGGCACCTCAGTTCATTAGAACAGGCTGCTTATAGAGTTGTACTAGCGGGGAGCGGGGAGCCCAACGGCCCCTCAGTTCATTAGAACAGGCTGCTTATAGAGTTGTACTAGCGGTGAGCGGAGAGCCCAACAGCCCCTCAGTTCATTAGAACAGGCTGCTTATAGAGTTGTACTAGCGGTGAGCGGAGAGCCCAACGGCCCCTCAGTTCATTAGAACAGGCTGCTTCTAGAGTTGTACTAGCGGTGAGTGGGGAGCCCAACGGCACCTCAGTTCATTAGAACAGGCTGCTTCTAGAGTTGTACTAGCGGTGAGTGGGGAGCCCAACGGCACCTCAGTTCATTAGAACAGGCTGCTTCTAGAGTTGTACTAGCGGTGAGCGGAGAGCCCAACGGCCCCTCAGTTCATTAGAACAGGCTGCTTCTAGAGTTGTACTAGCTGGGAGCAGGGAGCCCAACGGCCCCTCAGTTCATTAGAACAGGCTGCTTATAGAGTTGTACTAGCGGGAGCGGGGAGCCCAACGGCCCCTCAGTTCATTAGAACAGGCTGCTTCTAGAGTTGTACTAGCGGTGAGTGGGGAGCCCAACGGCACCTCAGTTCATTAGAACAGGCTGCTTCTAGAGTTGTACTAGCGGTGAGTGGGGAGCCCAACGGCACCTCAGTTCATTAGAACAGGCTGCTTATAGAGTTGTACTAGCGGGGAGCGGGGAGCCCAACGGCCCCTCAGTTCATTAGAACAGGCTGCTTATAGAGTTGTACTAGCGGTGAGCGGAGAGCCCAACGGCCCCTCAGTTCATTAGAACAGGCTGCTTATAGAGTTGTACTAGCGGGGAGCGGCCTGTATTCCCTTCCTGTCGTTGCGTTACGGCGCTAATCAAAAAGTGACCAAAAAAAATTAATACCAAGTAGAAATCTTCATTTTCGCAATAAAATACTAACCAAATACTGTATCATTTTTAAAAAAAACATACCAGACATTATTTAGGAAAACAAATACTATCCATAAACATAAAACACGGTAGGCTGCTCTAAGCATCTATATAAACACTGTTAGATTTGATAAGCGCCCAGCCTCACCCACTTCAGATCAAAAATAAATAGTTTAGAATCTTGAGTTCATACCAACACCCCTTCTACCCGGGCACAGGATTCTGTTTTACCATCCCCCCCCCCTCCTCCCCAAATCCCCAATCTGAAACCTCAATCCCCACCCTCAGCAGCTGGAGTCGGACTACACTATCCTTGCTATTGTCCGACTACCACCTGCAACTTACGTAACATTGGCAAACTTAATTCAGTAATACAATCAAAACTATTCCAATTACTTCGAGTATATTTAAGTACCATTATGTTACATAATAGCATATGTTTAAATTCTACTACTGTATATTTGATTTAAAGATTAAATATATACAGAATGTTAAAAGGTAAGTATTAAATGGAAAATTTGCAGAGTAGGATAAATCCACACATGACCAAGACGACAGGTTACTGGGTGACTCCAGACACCATGCTCATTATTAACAAACATGTGAATTAACAACCTAGGCTTATTGTTCAGTACAATACGTAACACATGAGTTAAAATTTGAGTAGAATAGTGTAACAGGTAATGAATCATTACGGATTAGAGTAGAATAATTAAAATGATTATTTATACAAAAATTGTAGTTCGGATCATCTTATTTAAAATCATCATCAACAAATAGCGACCAGTTAAGTAATCACCAGGGTTACCAGTGTCATGATAATCAACATCGTTACCCAGCAACCGTAAACAAGCTGCGGTGCATGGCTGGTGGCAGTGCAACTGAGTTTGTTTGTAGCCGCATCGAGAGTGAGCTTCGTGGCAGTAAGATCCGTAGCAGAGCTAACGCAAGCCTGATCCATACATAGGTAGCGACTAGTTTCAGGGTTGTAGACTGTCTTCATATCTTGGCTACAAACGCATTTACTGTCTACCACCTGAAATTGAAGGAACACTGTGTTAATGCCGATAACAGGTTAATCAACGTTTTACTTCTCGTGAGAGTTAATTAGGAGCCCGCTTGACAGCGGGATACTTACTGTAAGAATCTCAGGGATACTTTCTGTAAAAATCTCAGGATACATTACACTGACTGACTGACTGACTGACATACTGACTGATAATTATCTAGGTTAAGGCATTTCCTGCCTGGCGATTTTGATGAAATTTTGCAAGTACATTGCTTTGGTGGTTCATAATCGCGTTACAAAATTTCAGATCGATTCTATGTGTGGTATTCGATATATTTCGTTTTTTGACATTGTTTTGTCGCGAAATTAAAATCAATGGTAAAATAACAGCTGGTGTTCATGATGAAATATGGCTTAATATGTTATACACAGTCATAGAAAAACGTGTTGGTTGCCAAGTTTTACTAGTAGGCTATAAGGAAAGGCAATGTTTACTCACACATAAGCTGTTGGTTTCTAATGTATTACCCCATAAGCTGATTGCTCTCCCAGTGCTTCCTAAGGGTATATCTACAATAAGGTTACTCACTCTGCTATGTTAGGGGGTGGATCAGGAGAATGAATTTTAGTTACACAAAGCAGTGTGTTGTGTCCTATTGCAGTCGATACTCACTGTGGATTGCAAAATGTTTTATAGTTGACCTACACTATAATACAGTAGTTGCATGTATTTAAGGAGCCCGCTCTGGCCTACCACCTAAGGAGTACCTATATTACATATTCACATAGAATTCACTGGGAAGAGATATTCCGCTTGACGACGGGGTAATACCTATAGAAGGAAACTAAATTTGTTATTTGGCTCTATTCGTTGTTATTTATCTGGTTGCGCATCATGGGCATTTTTTATAAATATTCGGTAATCGCATCTTATATCTTGTAAACGTTCTTGATAATGAAATTATTTGCTTCATATTATATTTTTGTTAGTGGTAGCTAAGTTGCATTTTTTATTATGTGGGGCGAGCCACAAAGTCAGCTAGCCTCACGCCTTGCAGTTTAGACAATTTTAGTTTACTTACTGCTGACTGACATAGTTCTTTGTAATAGTCTTGGCTAGGATTTTTCCCCCGGGCTCCTTCCAGCCAGCTTGCTGGCTTTCTAGTAATGTAAAGTATAATATTAAATAAATTATAAAATCTGCTATATACATACATTCAACATGGACATAAAACTGGCACACCACTATTAGTTAAGTTAAGTAAATCTTTAATGTCGTGGGCGATAGCCCCCAGTCGCAACCGGCTTACTACAAAAATATACATATTAAATACAGCACCGACCATAACAAGAATACAAATAAACAATAATTATATAATTAACGAGACAATACATTAATATTATACAGCCAGCAAAAGATAAATAAACTTAGGCGAGAAAGATGGTGGAAAAATATTGTTAAGACAAAATTTACAACTTTGGTAACACATGAAGATTTATTGAAATACAACAAAATATGAAAATACTTAGGTAACTGAAAAAAGTTGACTGATACACCAAAATATTAGCGAATTGTGATCCAAAGTGTTTATCGTTTACCGTTTATCGTCGGTGATAGTATGTATCACCGACAAACAACGCACCTTCACAGTTCGTATTCGAGGATGCAAATCCCATCTTGGCGAATTTATATCTCGTTTCAACTGTTCAATGTTAAATAATCAATTTAGAGAAGGGAGCAGGTTACAGTGGCACTTTTCCAAAACAATAAACCAAACTCAATAGAACAGGTAACACGTTCGTGGGGCCTTCGCGCAGCACGAGGCCCAGTTATGATATACAAATTAAAACTGAGCGACTGTATCACAAAATCAGTATTTGAGAAATTTACCCACACCACCAATCAATTAAAGAAAGGGGTACAGTACGTGTTCAGCCCTTTTAATCTGCACCCCCCCCCCCCCCCCCCACCCTTCCCACCCGCCAATACATAACCGCGACATCTACCACCCATTGAAGGGTATTATAAGCCTCGTTGTGCTCGTCCTGTTTTGTATTTAAATATAATTCCTAAACGCAGATAGAAATGATTATATATACAATATATTACTTAAATTGAATAATATAGATAGCCAAAAAAAGAAATTAATTATACGATTAAAATAAATTATTGCATAAGAAGGGTTGTTGCGCGACAAAATTGTTGAGCAATTTAAAGCAATATAACAACTGAATAAGGGGTAACAAGGTGCCCTGAATCGAGTAACGGGATGTGTTTTTTGTGTAAACACGAGGAAACGGTCGAAATTGGGGGTTTAAGTAAGCATGGGAAGCCAATTTTGAAAACTGGCTGTAATTGGCTGCTACATGTTTGACGTCACTACAAAGTGCTCTGATAATATATTATCTTGGTTTGTATGGACAGTGATTTTCAAACCATTCAAATAAATATTAAATCTCAATCATTTCACATGTGGCTTATTATATCTATTAAAAGTGGAGAATCTAGCGCGTCTTATGACCTACATTGACTAAATTAATGACGAGGAACGTTGATAAAATGCTGTTTCCAACAGTATTTCCAGCAGCAATACAGCATTTTATCAATCTTCATCATCGATCATCATCATGCATTTAATTAATTAATTGTTAATTAATCTTCACTTTCAATTGATACAAGCTACGTGTCAAATGATTGATATTAAATGTGTATAAATGAATCTAAGAAAAGATCTAAAATCACCCTCCATTGAAAGCAATATACGAAATTATCAGAGCACTGCGTAGTGACGTCAAATCTGTAGTTCTAATTACAGCCGATTTTCAAAATTGTATTTCCGGGCTTACTTAAACCCGCCATTTAGACTGTTACCTTGTGTTTTTATGTACAATACTCTCGTGGTAACAACATCGTTTATTGATTTCCACATTCCCATCCAGCCACCTTCCCATTGGTTAGAGTCTGAGAGTACATAGAGCTACCGGCATACTGCTAATATTTAAATGTAAACTACTAAGTTACATCGATTGCTTGTTGATTTAGTGTATTTAATACTGGCCAAGATAGCAAGTAATCACATAACAATCAATCACACAGAACAGCCCATAACAACTTAAAGCATTTATAAAACAGGCAATATCATTGGATGTTCAGAAAATGATTGCTTGGGTTTTACCCTCATGTCAGAACGACAGGTTGATTAATGGTACCCCTACGCTAAGCTGCTAAGGCGGCCTCACTACGTGGCTCGCCCCACATGTCATCCATATGCGCGCCAGGATCCTCAATGCGCGCCACACGACCTTGTTGCTCCGCGCCAGGATCCTTAATGCGCGCCACACATGTTGGAATTGGAATTTCTAATTTGACGTTAAATCAGTTAAAATAATTATTTGGCTGAATGAGAGTGTAGATGGAATATATAAGGCCGCCGCCGCCATCTCGTCTGCGATCTGCTCTGTAAAGGAGATAGCCTTCTACTTCGACTTCTTTGTTGCGGGTAATGCAGCTGTGGACCGTGTGGCAGCGGGTAATGCAGCTGGGGACCGTGTCGGCGCGTATAGTGCAGCTGGGGCAGCTGGGGAGCGTGTGTCTACGGATAATGCAGCTGGGGACCGTGTGGCTGCGGGTAATGCAGCTGGGGACCGTGTCGGCGCGTATAGTGCAGCTGGGGCAGCTGGGGAGCGTGTGTCTACGGATAATGCAGCTGGGGACTACGTGGCCGCGGATAGTGCAGCTGGTGACCGTGTGGCTGCGGGTAATGCAGCTGGGGACCGTGTGGCTGCGGGTAATGCAGCTGGGGACCGTGTCGGCGCGTATAGTGCAGCTGGGGAGCGTGTGTCTACGGATAATGCAGCTGGGGACTACGTGGCTGCGGATAATGCAGCTGGGGACCGTGTCGGCGCGTATAGTGCAGCTGGGGCAGCTGGGGAGCGTGTGTCTACGGATAATGCAGCTGGGGACCACGTGGCTGCGGATAATGCAGCTTGGGACCACGTACCTGCGAATAATGCAGCTGGGGGCCGTGTGGCTGCGGATAATGCAGCTGGGGACTGTGGCTGCGGATAATGCAGCTGGGGACCGTGTGGCTGCGGGTAATGCAGCTGGGGACCGTGTGGCTGCGGGTAATGCAGCTGGGGACCATGTGGCAGCGGAAAACGACGCCGGGGGCCATGATAACACTGGTGACGCAGCTGGGGTCTGTATAGGCGCTGGCAGTTTCGTAGTCAATAAATTGTCAATCAACTCCAACTTCGATTTAAAACTCTGTTTGAGTAATTTCTACGTTGTTTAGCCGTGTTTCAAGAACAGTCCGCATGGCATTCATGGCGACGGTTTGTGCTTCGCTTTCATCAACCAGATGGTGGAGTTGCGAAGCTAACTGTCTTTCAAGTTTGCTGGTTTCAAATTGTAGACGAGTATTGTCAGCTTCCAGACTTTCAATCTTTACTGCCGCGCACACCCCGCAGAGGAAGTTTTGGTTTGAGAGATCAAACCCATCGGCAATTGGTGTTTCAATTTCGGTCCAGGAACTCTGACAATGGGAGCATTCAATCTTAGCTGTGGTCCATTCCCGTGGTTTTGGCTTCCTTTTCTTCGTCCCAAATGACAGATTCTTCTGAAGACGTTCGATTCGCTTTCAGTTTATTGTTGGCGTTTGTGTTTTGAAGTTGTATTCGAGTGGACAGTCGCGCCGGTTTCGAGGTAACCATACCGACCTGTGATAAGCGTTGGTTTTGTTGAGTGTCGGTATTCATCTTCTCTCACCTCTCCAATGTCAGATGTTGCAAATACGAATAACGGTATATATTTCAATACTTGTCAATAGTAATATAGATAATTTAGATAACTATTTTATATCTGTACTGTTGAGCAAACTCTACACATAAATTCCAACCTGTGTATCGCCGGTAGGGCTGTTGCTGTACAAGTGCTAGTTGCCACCGGTCAGCCGGTACCGGTAGTAGGGTGGTACCATGGCCTACTACACACAGGCCATGACAAGGACTTTGCTGTTAAATTAGCGTAGGCTGACTGATGAATTATCAAATATTATATTTTCCATGAATGCAGGGTCCATATTTAAAAGAAGATGACTAGATTTTCGTAAAGAATTTAATTGAAACAGTATTTAATAATTAATAAATTAATTATCGCTCGAGTTCCTGCAGCTTTTATTCGTGGCAGGAATGTTTGAACGCTAATAAGTCGGTCAATCATGGATGAAATGGAACCAAACTTGGTACACTTGTAGTCTTTACAAAAATTTAGAAATTCTACACACAGACAGACTTCTACGGTTCCCCTGTCTGCCGCTAGGGGGCGAATTAACAGAAACGTAAAAATAGCTGTAATTATAGAACCAACGATCAGATTCATCTGAAATTTAGTAGTAGTTACCTAAGAGCATTGCTTAATTAGAAATTCTACAGAGACTTTTACAGTTCCTGTCTGCCGCTAGTGGGGAATTGTTAGAGCTCCAGTTCAACGTGCTTAGCACGGTTTAATAAACAATAAATTAATTATTTTATTCAATACAGTAATTATAACAGTAAAATGCAATGTATTCTATTTTTTAGTGAAATCAAGAGATAGGAGGGGGGTGGGACTGGACGCAAATCCCATCTTGGCGAATTAATATCCCGCCTCAATATTAATTTCTAAATTTTGGGAAAGGAGCAGGTTACAGTGGCACGTTATTTTAACCAAAACAATAAAGTAAACACAATAGAACAGGTTACAGTTTTATTTTTGAGAGTAATCAGCTGTTGTTATTTGCGTCCATTTTCCCCTGGAGAGGGATGAATTTTTATTGCGTCCAGTTCCCCCCCCCCCCCCCTATCTTGAAATCAAATACCAAAAATATATTTATTATATGAACAATCTATTTGGAAATTGTAAGTTCGGCCTATCTATTTACCATAAGCTCAGTATCTTTATCTGGTGTGTTTTTATTATTTTACCAATTATTTAATATGTTTGATAGAATTGAACAACACTGCCCAACACAACCAACTCTCTATCCGCCTCGAGCATCGAGAATACGAGAAACTCGATCGAAATACCTGCTTATCCCAGTAGTATCCGTCCGTATAGTCACCGGACCGCTGCGGTTTACTCCCGTAGAACAGTAGAATTCCCGCAGCTTCCGACCCAACTCGACAACGAATTCGCTTCACACTTTCGCGTCACAGAGAACGTAATCCAGTGCGATCACGTCTGCCCAACGTTCAACCATTTCCCCCAGGCGATCCCAGGATCCGGGCCGCCGCTAAACCCAGATCGCAATCCTCGTCGATTCGTCCAGTCGTCGACGTAAGTCAGTAAGTGGGACTCTTCCCACCGCACTCCAAGGTGGGTGACCGGAGTGAGGCATGATGAACTTGGCAGTGGCCCGCATTACGATCTGACCGACCGCCGTATTCCCAGTGTCTGAGTGTAGTAAATACCCAAATAGAATCGTACTGACAAACAAGCAATTCCGTAGTATTCCCCCGTTAATCACCTCTTGAAGCAACTCGGCTGCTCGGGTCCAGATACATCGGACTGTCGGGAGCGTTTCAGACAGTAATGGAGCGGCATTTGCGAATATTTCCAATGGTTTTATAATAAATAAGGGGATTCAACAGTTCAATGCTAAAACAAATGGATTATTCCTAACCCCACCCCAATACAGCAATATCTGAATATACCTAACAGTATATAGCTTAGGTACCACAGTCTGACAGTACCATAATCAGCACAGTCAGCCTACGCATGGGTGGTACCTACGGTGCGCACTACAACGGCAGTACAGCAATACGGTGTACCGTGCCAATGACTGAATGATTAGCGGTAACTACTGAACTATCTAAACTATTATATTATTATTACCGGTACTAGGCTAATTAGGCCTAAACTATAATCACCGCAAGGGTTTCCGGGGCCATGTTTAGATTACATGATATGGCATGTCTGCAGTGTATGGTACCGGCTGACCTGTATTGCAGTATTGACTGATTGCAGAATTCTCGATTCAGGAATTGAGTACAGCCTGACAGTACCGGTACAAATGGTACATGCAGATTGGCAGACAGCCCCTATGTTTTGCAAAATTTGTCAGAAAACCAGCTGATTTATCCTACAGTAATAATAATTTAACGCATGTTAATTTTGGATAAATAAATATATTATAACTACAATAACAGTTACACTGATGCTGCACAAAGGCCCCACGCAAATTCTACTTGGAAAATTTTCAAACTTTTGCCAAACAACATGTGTACCAAGTTTGGATAGATTTCATCAAGGATTGGCCGAGTTATTAACGTTTAAAATAAAATACTGAAAAAAAACGCGACAGAACGACAGAACGACAGAACGACACGTTCGTGGGGCCTTCGCGCAGCACGAGGCCCAGTTATGAGATACAAATTAAAATTGTGCGACTGTATCACAAAATCAGGTTATGAGAGATTAACCCACACCACCAATTAATCAAAGAAAGGGGGCCGGACAGTACGTGTTCACCCCTTTTAATCTGCACCCCTCCCCCCCCCTCCCCCACCCACCAATACATAACCGCGACATCTACCACCCACGGAAGGGTAGCACGAACTTATTTCCAAACGCACGTTCAATATGCAAAGCCAGGTGGTTTATAGGAATATAATCAATGCAGTACTCGTCTTCATTATAAGCCTCTTTGCGTTCGACCTGTTTTGTATTAAAATATATTTATTAAACGCAGGCTGACGCTCTTTATAATAATAATACCTAGGGATGCCAGCTTCCAGACTTTCAATCTTTACTGCCGCGCAAACCCCGCAGAGGAAGTTTTGGTTTGAGAGATCAAGCCCATCGGCAATTGGTGTTTCAATTTCGGTCCAGGAACTCTGACAATGGGAGCATTCAATCTTAGCTGTGGTCCATTCCCGTGGTTTCGGCTTCCTTTTCTTCGTCCCAATGACAGATTCTTCTGAAGACGTTCGATTCGCTTTCAGTTTATTGTTGGCGTTTGTGTTTTGAAGCTGTATTCGAGTGGACAGTCGCGCCGGTTTCGAGGTAACCATACCGACCTGTGATAAGTGTTGGTTTTGTTGAGTGCCGGTATTCATCTTCTCTCACCTCTTCAATGTCAGATGTTGCAAATACGAATAACGGTATATATTTCAATACTTGTCAATAGTAATATAGATAATTTAGATAACTATTTTATATCTGTACTGTTGAGCAAACTCTACATAAATTCCAACCTGTGTATCGCCGGTAGTGCTGTTGCTGTGCAAGTGCTAGTTGCCACCGGTCATCCGGTACCGGTAGTAGGGTGGTACCATGGCCTACTACACACAGGCCATGGCAAGGACTTTGCTGTGAAATTAGCGTAGGCTGACTGATGAATTATCAAATATTATATTTTCCATGAATGCAGGGTCCATATTTAAAAGAAGATGACTAGATTTTCGTAACAAATTTAATTGAAACAGTATTTAATAATAAATAAATTAATTATCGCTCGAGTTCCTGCAGCTTTTATTCGTGGCAGGAATGTTTGAACGCTAATAAGTCGGTCAATCATGGATGAAATGGAACCAAACTTGGTACACTTGTAGTCTTTAAAAAAATTTAGAAATTCTACACACAGACAGACTTCTACGGTTCCCCGGTCTGCCTCTAGGGGGCGAATTAACAGAAACGTAAAAATAGCTGTAATTATAGAACCAACGATCAGGTTCATCTGAAATTTAGTAGTAGTTACCTAAGAGCATTGCTTAATTAGAAATTCTACAGAGACTTTTACAGTTCCTGTCTGCCGCTAGTGGGGAATTGTTAGAGCTCCAGTTCAACGTGCTTAGCACGGTTTAATAAACAATCAATTAATTATTTTATTAAATACAGTAATTATAACAGTAAAATGCAATGTATTCTATTTTTTAGTGAAATCAAGAGATAGGAGGGGGGTGGGACTGGACGCAAATCCCATCTTGGCGAATTAATATCCCGCCTCAATATTAATTTCTAAATTTTGGGAAAGGAGCAGGTTACAGTGGCACGTTATTTTGACCAAAACAATAAAGTAAACACAATAGAACAGGTTACAGTTTTATTTTTGAGAGTAATCAGCTGTTGTTATTTGCGTCCAATTTCCCCTGGAGAGGGATGAATTTTTATTGCGTCCAGTTCCCCCCCCCCCCCCTATCTTGAAATCAAATACCATAAATATATTTATTATATGAACAATCTATTTGGAAATTGTAAGTTCGGCCTATCTCTTTACCATAAGCTCAGTATCTTTATCTGGTGTGTTTTTATTATTTTACCAATTATTTAATATGTTTGATAGAATTGAACAACACCGCCCAACACAACCAACTCTCTATCCGCCTCGAGCATTGAGAATACGAGAAACTCGATCGAAATACCTGCTTATCCCAGTAGTATCCGTCCATAGTCACCGGACCGCTGCGGTTTACTCCCGTAGAACAGTAGAATTCCCGCAGCTTCCGACCCAATTCGACAACGAATTCGCTTCACACTTTTGCGTCACAGAGAACGTAATCCAGTGCGATCACGTCTGCCCAACGTTCAACCATTTCCCCCAGGCGATCCCAGGATCCGGGCCGCCGCTAAACCCAGATCGCAATCCTCGTCGATTCGTCCAGTCGTCGACGTAAGTCAGTAAGTGGGACTCTTCCCACCGCACTCCAAGGTGGGTGACCGGAGTGAGGCATGATGAACTTGGCAGTGGCCTGCATTACGATCTGACCGACCGCCGTATTCCCAGTGTCTGAGTGTAGTAAATACCCAAATAGAATCGTACTGACAAACAAGCAATTCCGTAGTATTCCCCCGTTAATCACCTCTTGAAGCAACTCGGCTGCTCGGGTCCAGATACATCGGACTGTCGGGAGCGTTTCAGACAGTAATGGAGCGGCATTTGCGAATATTTCCAATGGTTTTATAATAAATAAGGGGATTCAACAGTTCAATGCTAAAACAAATGGATTATTCCTAACCCCACCCCAATACAGCAATATACCTAACAGTATATAGCTTAGGTACCACAGTCTGACAGTACCATAATCAGCACAGTCAGCCTACGCATGGGTGGTACCTACGGTGCGCACTACAACGGCAGTACAGCAATACGGTGTACCGTGCCAATGACTGAATGATTAGCGGTAACTACTGAACTATCTAAACTATTATATTATTATTACCGGTACTAGGCTAATTAGGCCTAAACTATAATCACCGCAAGGGTTTCCGGGGCCATGTTTAGATTACATGATATGGCATGTCTGCAGTGTATGGTACCGGCTGACCTGTATTGCAGTATTGACTGATTGCAGAATTCTCGATTCAGGAATTGAGTACAGCCTGACAGTACCGGTACAAATGGTACATGCAGATTGGCAGACAGCCCCTATGTTTTGCAAAATTTGTCAGAAAACCAGCTGATTTATCCTACAGTAATAATAATTTAACGCATGTTAATTTTGGATAAATAAATATATTATAACTACAATAACAGTTACACTGATGCTGCACAAAGGCCCCACGCAAATTCTACTTGGAAAATTTTCAAACTTTTGCCAAACAACATGTGTACCAAGTTTGGATAGATTTCATCAAGGATTGGCCGAGTTATTAACGTTTAAAATAAAATATTGAAAAAAAACGCGACAGAACGACAGAACGACAGGTTGATTAATGGTACCACTACGCTAAGGCTCACTCACTTCGTGGCTCGCCCCACAGGTTGATTAATGGTGCAACTACGCTAAGGCTCACTCACTTCGTGGCTCGCCCCACAGTTATATTTTTTGGGGGTAATTAGCTGTTCTTTGCGTCCCGAGATTTGGTATCCTTGGCAGTTATAGCCCAGCATGGACTCCCATAGAGGAGAACTGGAACTACTGCTGCTCTAAATAATCGGACCTTAAGTTTCCGATTAATTCTCGGTGACTTCCAAATCCTGGAGAGCCTATTCAAGGCTGCCCATGCCTTTCCCTTACGTATTCGAAGGTCCTCACCTGACTTCCGGATCAATGATCCCAGTTAGCAGAAGTCGTCCACATGCTCAAGCATACCATCCTTTGAACTTATGCTCATCCGATCAGAGACTTGCTGAGAACTTTCAAAGTTAACTGTCAAAACTTTGGTCTTTCTGGAGTTAATAAAAAGACCAACACTAGAAGCAGCATGTTCTAATGAGCTGAGGAGCCGTTGGGCTCCCTCTAGTGATTCTGAGAGTACTCCTAAGTCATCAGCAAAGTCTAGATCGGTTAGGTACTCGGCAGGATTTCGTCGACTTCTTGAGCAACTAGGTGGAGTTATCATCACCCCATCATCATATTAATATTCATATTTTAATTAATTTTAATTAATATTCATATTTATATTGATATTCAGAATGAGATAGGGACTGTAGGTGGAGTTACCTTCTCCATCACCTGCTGTTAGTACTGTAGGCCACCGGCTAGACTCATCCATCGGGCCTGTGCGTGGTGGCACTGCATTCGCATAATTTTATGTTTCCGATGTCGCAAGTTGTAGAATTGGGCCTGTTGGCCATGTTCTTCTCACACTGTATGCCCTTGGTTTACGTGGGGCTATTATGTTTTATAAAGTATTTTGGTAATAATTTTGGCCGTACAGTACTGTAGTCCTAATCGTGTTGCAGTCTTTGTCTAATGTATTTGTGATATCGAGTCCTCCATGTGGGCTAATTCATTTAAATGCATATTTTAATGAAGGACACTACAAATTTAACCAAAGGAATTAAGAATTTAATTAATCATTATATAGAATTTACATAATTATTAGAAAACATTTTAGAACACGATTGATTACTACCTTGAACAAATCACTGGATCCAGTTGTTCTGCAGTCAGGCGGTCCCCCCGGCGCCTTACAGACGAACGATTTAGTTGCGTAATCCGCGGACGGGTTGAACACTTCCTTCCCGTCTCGTTGTATGCACTCGCATCGTTTACTCGACCAGTTACAATACCCGAGGTCACCCTCGTCACCGCAACTCTTGGCTGTACCGGCTGTGCAATCAACTGCAACAATAAATCGACTTTTATTTATGAGAAGCGAAAGCTGGCAATAATGGACGGATCCAATGTTACCAATATTGTTGTAATAATATACGCGCCTATGCAGAGAAGCCTAATAACGAAAAACGCAACATTAGGCAAAGTACACAATAGTATTAGAGAATTATATTAAGTAATTAAACAGGACTAAGGATGATCCAACTCTATAGCAGATGGAGCGGAAAAAATGAATTTGCCACCAGTGTGGATCGAACCCGCGTCTCCCGATAAACGTTCAGGTATGCTAACTGGTATGATATCATTTATTGGTATTGGTGGAGGGACATTATTTACATTATTAATAGTAGTCAATTACATTAGGATGCCGTACAGCTGATAGTGCTATTGTATGTGTTCACTTGTGTATGTATATAGGACAGGGATGGAGAGATAATTATATAGTATCTTCAAACGTGTGTTTGTGGACGTAAAAGTCTTTAACCCTTTATGCTCGTCAAACCCACGCTCTATCGATGCTTCGTATAACAAACACGAGCGAGAAAAGCGAAGAAAATACGAACAAAGAATTAACGAGATCGAGCATGCTGGCTTTTCGCCATTTGTTATGGCTACAACTGGCGGAGCAAGCAGAGCATCGCACGCGCTGTTAAACAGAATCGCATTGCTTCTCTCGACAAAGCGCAAAAGCCCCTATTCCACCACTCTGGCATTTATCAGAGCCCGACTTAGTTTTGCCCTACTACGGGCATCAATAATGTGCTTGAGGGGCGCACGGAGTTCAAGGGCAAAGTTGAACTCGCGTAGCTTGAGGGAGACTGGCATCAGCGCAGCGGTGGCGGAGGCACGTATAGACGGGTGGTAGATTAAACTCTACTGTACTACATAGTCTAACCGCCTTTTCGGGCATTATTAGAATAACTAACTTTAGGCAGCTGCATTGGTTTAACTTAATACCTGTTTGACTATAATACTTAATTTGTTAAACAAGTAATTTGATAATGAATATACACTGCAAAGATTGTGTTTAAAAAAAAAAAAAAAAAAAATTATATAGTATCTTGAATATCAAATAAATACTTTGTAAACATAATATGGCGCAGTGTGCTTTCTCATAAATAATCAACATTGTTATATTACATTTGCAATTAAGAAACTGTACTGTTTAGTGTAATTAGTTGCAATAAATATAAATTTTAAACAAATTATACGGCGTCGAAGTTAGATATTCAAAGCTTGAAAGCTTCCCGGCGTGGATACAAAGCGTCTGTGACAAGGGCGTGTAACGCGGGTCTGGATACTATTTATTAGGAAATATGAAGCGTTGGCAATAGATGAACGCTTATTTCCCACGTCAATATCAACACGCATTATCGACTGGACGAAGAAGTTCGAACGGTTTCGGGAATCGGATACCGGTATAGTGTGTCATCCCGAATATAAACCAGATGATGGTGATAAAGATATTGAGGATATGGAAGAACGTCTTCTTGAAGCCCAGGAAAAGTTGGCTGAGTTTGAAGCTACAGCAAAGGGTCGTCAGGAACGTGAAATCGCCATAGCTGCCGCAGCTGCTGCAGCTCCACGTGGCTTAGCCCCAGTTACTGCTGGGAGGAGAGCCAACACGGATTTACCTAAGATTACCGCCCGGCGGCCTCTAACTCTGGAAAGTGACACTGACTTCCGACGCTTCCAAGAATGGAGCCCCCTCTGGCATAATTATTCAAGCTTATTAGATCTCAATTCGCGTTCACATGAAATACGTATTGCAGCGTTTTGGGATTGCTGTTCACACGGTTTTATAACAATAATCAACCGCACTCTGGCTATTCCCGCCGATACAGAGCTCGATATTAACGAAATACACGATCGGATACGTGATCACCTGCGTTCACTGCGTAATGCCAATTTAGATTGGCGAGCGTTATTGTCAGTACGTCAGAAAGACGGGCAGAACTATACATCGATTTGCATTGAAATCCATGAACTTGGGGAGTATGCTAATACCAGTGCGGTGACTAGAGATCGGCTACATCCCGCATTGCTTATTCTAGCAATGGTGAATGAAGATGACAAAGAAAAATTGATTGCCAAAGACCCTCCTCTCTCTTTCATCGAATCACGTAAGTTTAATATATCATTAGAGTCAGCTCGTAAAGCAACTAAATCTTTATGCCAGTCTTCTTCTTACCCTATAGATGACAAATTGGTTAATGCAGGTAGAACAGACTACAGTAAACGTAAAAATAAATGTAAAGTGGTTGAGCCAGATAAGTCATATAATGAGCCAGCGCATAACAACACATCAGTTAAAAATAAGACTGTTGATAGCAACAACCAAAGGTGTAGTCGATGTGGGCAACGATCACATCCAGCTAATAAATGTCTAGCAAGCAATGCTAGATGTGTTTCATGTTCTTGCACTGGTCATTTTTCAACTGTGTGCCCATCTAGATTCGCTTCTATGGCAATGTTAGCTGATGAGATCGAAAATGATGATGATAGTTGTGATGACATTTATGAAGTTGAGAATTCTGATTAATGTGTCAATGTTCTTCAAAAGTATCATATACTAAATAACGAATGTGAAAAACAAATATTGTTTCAAGCTATTAGAAAGGCATCACAACCACTCCTTGTGGTAAACTTTACACCAGATACTCCACAATAAATTTTACCCCAGACATAGCTGTCCTGCCAGATACAGGAGCCGGAGCAACTGTAATGAGTGTTGATATATTTAATTCATCCGGTTTAGCAAATTATATAAAACTTGAGGATAAGTTAAAGTGCCGTATTGTAGCTGTGGGTGGAAACGTTCTAGAACAGGCAGGTACTTTTATGGCGACTGTTGTTGTTGGTGACCATTCAGCGACAACAGTATTTGTTGTTTGATTTGACGTCATTGGTTGCTACTTATCACTGGAGACTTGCAGAAACCTAACAATTGTAAGTCCAACATTTCCACATCCTATGGAACATGCTCTCACTATAAATAATATTGGTAGTGACCATGAACAGCTATACATTGTAGACGAGATCACTAAAGTTAGTCCTATCGCCACCGACATAGCAAATGATGTTTCTGAAACTTGGTCAGACCGGGAGACTTCGATTAAAACACTTCCCGAAGACGATCACTTGTTACGAAAAACCAGTGATGAAATAACTGAAAAATTCCTTTCAGTATATTCAGAAGTATTTAATGCCACTGATACACTACGCCCAATGAAAGGTAAAATAGTAGGATCCCCCATGTCAATCACACTCAAACCCGACGCCAAACCTTACGCTGTACACACAGCACGACTTATCCCATATGCCATACGAGATAAGGTTAAGGAAAACCTTGATTACATGGTACAGAGTAAGATTATCGAACCTGTGGGTGATGTGCCAACTGAGTGGTGCCACCCTATTGTAGTGACACCCAAACCAAATGGGGACATTCGATTTTGCGTCGATGTTACGAAATTAAATGCACAAGTGCTGAGAACATCTTACCACACCAAAACTCCCATAGAGGCTATTGCGGGATTTACCAATGATGACAAGTTTTTTGCCAAACTAGATTTTGTGAAACGTTATTGGCAAATGCCTCTCGATTTTTCAGCTCAAAATTTGACGATTTTTATAACCCCTTTCGGCAAATTTAAATTTCTTCGGTCACCAATGGGTTTTGTTTCCACAGGAGACAGCTACTCCTTCCGTGGGGATTGTGCACTTATAGACTTAAATGTACAAAAGGTAATCGATGATATTGGTATAGGTGCCCCTACATTACATAGCCTCATTCGATTGTGTAATGTTCTAGAACGATGTGCACGACATAACATCACTGTTAGTAAACATAAACCAATCCTCTGCGCGGAAGAAATCGAATTTGTCGGCTACAGAATTTCTCATGGTAATATTTCAGTTAATGGTACAAAATTAAAAGCCATTGCAGAATTTCCAACAATTTCGAATTACGTAGTTTTCTTGGTCTTGTAAACCAATTGGGCTCGTTCAGTTCTCAAATAGCAGCTGCAGTAAGCCCATTACGGGATCTAATCAGCACAAAAAATGAATTCAATTGGTTAATAGAGCATTCCATTGCTTTCAAAGAAGTTACAAAACTTTTAGTGTCTCCGCCGATATTGGGAATGTTTGACCCCTCATGTGAGACAGTCCTCCAAACTGATGCTTCAAGGAAGTATGGACTCGGGTTTGTTTTGTTACAAAAACAATCCGATAAATGGAGACTCATCCAGTGTGGAAGCCGTTTTTTAAAGGATGCAGAGACAAGATACGCGATGCTGGAACTTGAAGCGTTGGCAATTTTGTGGTCGACTAGAAAATGCCATTTATATTTGGGAGGACTCCCTGATTTCACTGTGATTACAGATCACCAACCTTTGGTGTCCATTTTTAATAAATATGGATTAGTTGATATCGATAATAACCGGGTATTAAAATATCGATCCAAATTGACGCCATACACATTCAATGTTATTTGGAAAAAGGGGAAAGACCATGCGATCCCAGATGACCTCTCCCGTGCTCCCATCGAGGATATAGATATTGAAAACGAAGAGTCTGAATCATTAGCAATTGAGCAGGAAGTTTTATTTGTCAATGCTATAGAAGAAGCCGTACATAACATCCCTGACTTAACTCTATAAAAATTTCAGGAATCCGCCCACTTAGATCCCGATTATCAGCAGCTTATAAACGCGATAGTAAATAGTTTTGCTAACGTCGATAACAAATATATCAATCAATTCAAAAAATCACAAAACGAACTTTCTGTTAAAGATGGCCTTATACTTAGAGGTCAACAGATAGTTATACCACAGTCAGCCATAAAAGATGTTTTGCGAAAGCTGCATGCCAGCCATCACTCAGTTTACTGCAGAACAAACACGTTGTTTCTTTCAGAACTGGGGTGTTAAATGGAACCCGTCTTCGCCGTATCACCCTATTGGAAACTGTCATGCGGAAGTTAATGTGAAAAAAGTAAAACTTTTATTGGCGAAAACTGGTGGCGAGATTTATAGTAAAGATTTCTCAGCCGGTTTATTAGAGTTACATAACACCCCAAATGAGGACGGATTATCGCCAGCACAGCGATTATATGGCCATCCACTACGCTCCCTTTTACCCGCGCATTGGAAAGCTTATTCACCTGAGTGGCAGAAAAATGCTGATTCAGCAGATCATAGCCGATTGAATACGTCAGAGAAACATAAATTTTATTTTGACCATTCAGCTGTCGCCCTCACAAATATAGTGGAAGGCGCAACCGTACTCGTACATGATGTTATTTCAAAACGTTGGGATAGACTGGCAATCGTTGTGGGAACAACAAACCACCGTCGATACCGACTACGATTCCCATCAGGACGACTTCTATTGGCGCAATCGGGCCCATATACGTGCAGTTCAGAAAGAGTTACTGCAATCTCCTCCAGATAATAATCAACTATCGAATACCAAACCAAAAGTCGCAGATACTGTATGGCGTAGTAATCGTCCACACATCAAGCCAGACCGATTACAGTACCATAAACTGGGAGGTTGCTAGATCTGCTTTCCCCAACGGATATTGGACACTTTGTACTTTGCACACTGTAGATCTCAAAAAAGAGGACTTGGTATGATATCATTTATTGGTATTGGTGGAGGGACATTATTTACATTATTAATAGTAGTCAATTACATTAGGATGCCGTACAGCTGATAGTGCTATTGTATGTGTTCACTTGTGTATGTATATAGGACAGGGATGGAGAGATAATTATTAGTATCTTGAATATCAAATAAATACTTTGTAAACATAATACTAACCACTACACCGCGGAGGCTCCTGCATCTGTATGCTACTGTATTAAAATAAAGGTTAAATCCATCCGTAAGGAGGACTGTATTCAATAGCAACCGTAAGGTAGCTTACCACCTATAGCAAATCAATCGGAAAGATGCAGGAGCCTCCGTGGTGTAGTGGTTAGCATACCTGAACGTTTATCGGGTTCGATCCCCGCTGGTGACGAATTCATTTTTTCCGCTCCATTTGCTATAGAGTTGGATCATCCTTAGTCCTGTTAAATTACTTAATAATTTATACAATCTATGGATGTTAAACACATATACAAAAGTATTAAAGTATATTGTACTTTTAGATTACACTGTTAGTAAGAAATGTATATTCTCCTACATTTCTAAACGAAATAAAGCGGAATTTTGCAGAAAGCATGTCCAATAGATGCTCCCTACGGGGTGTCGACGGAATTTTGATTGAGTAAATTCTACGAATATGATCGGTCATTCTATAATTAATTTCACTGTTGCTAGGTAACCAACAGTTCCCTCGCAACCAAAACCTTGCTTATATAACAAGGTCCGATACAATGCTGATCAATGCTGAACTAATTGCTGAGTATTCCAAATATCTGGGACAGCCAAGGCGACCAAGTACATTAGGACTAAGCAATTAGCACAGTTGAGGCAGATGATGGAATTGACAGATGGGAGGCCATTGATTTTTTTGATTAAATTGCGGACAGACTATCACGTAGTACAATTTTACAGGTCTACCTTTTACCTAAGCCTCTAGCTGAATGTTTAGAACGTCAGACTTCGAAATATGAGGTCACTAGTTCGATCCCTCCTGGACCTCATTACCGACATTGCGAAGTTGTGCCCAACACAAGTTATAAATATCTGGGTGGCACTTATATGTACAAGAATGCTACCCCGGGTTCATTGTGTCAAGTACAATGCACACATCTCCAACCAGACACTATATAACATGTGACCACACGTGTGAACACACCAGACACTATATAACGTGTCTCATTAGTTCCCCCAAGCTTGACACTAGAACAAAATCGCCCCAGCTTTGCAGGACATTGCTTTCACCGTGAGGACCAGCCAGTGCATAATCTTGTACTTTGGCAGCCTCATGGAGTGAATAAGCATGGTGGACAGCCCATGACTTTCTTGAGACGCATCTTAAAGGACACTGGTCTTGAAGATGCGGAAAATCTCCCGGAAATCAGGTGGGGGGGTATGGAGTTGTGGTGGCGAAATTTTATTGTCAAGCCGGTACAGCATTCTTAATATATATGCAATATATGTAGATAATGTGGTTTGTAAAACAAAGACTTATCACAGCACTACCGATCTTGTGTAATCTTCGTGGCGAACCGGCTGACCAATACCACATTGTGTCTTGTAATAAAAACACGAAACCACTGCATGTTTGAGCTCTGATGAAGTGATGATATCCCTCCCCCAAGCCCCCCCCCCCCCCCCCCCCGCTCCTTTAGTTGTTTCTGTATTTGTAACTAAATATTATTGTACGTTATTTTAATTTTACAGTTTTATTGGTAATAATAATAATATAGTTTAATCCTAATTTTTGCCAGAACCTGGTGTTATTAAATTATAATAATAATCACAATATATATAATGCAGCTGCAATGCAGCACGCCGTTAGTAGTAGTAACAAGCAGGTAAGCAGTTTCAGGAGCTGCTGTTCTTTATGCCAACAATAACTCACGTATATAACTCACCGCAATCTGTACCAGCTTGGTTAGGTACGAAGAGTCCGTCACCCGTAGTCGCCCCTTTGCATTCGCATTTAGTCGCGGCCGCCGAACATATCATATTGGCGGTATCGCAATTTCCCTGACCTCCGCCGCTACAACTTCCACCCCAATTGACGGCTGTGCATCTTGTAATAAAACAGAATATGGAAAAGCAAATAGCTGCCGTGTACATGTTGTTAGTTCGAAATAATTATCTTTTAAAAAAAGATTTTAGTTTACAGTTTGCAAAACATAATTACGTTATTCCATACACAAGCAAAAATATCTGAAATTCCGCTAAATTTATTTGATTACTTGTATGACTTACGTCAGGGTTACAGGACACTTTTGTTATGTTTTGTGCCAGACCAACCCACCCTAACAAAACAATCATACAAACGTACGATCAAACAAATTATGCTCTACGTGCTATGGGTTATAGACGCTACGGGATATCGTTGCTGTGGGTTATAGGTGTTGTGGGTTATAGGTGCTACGGGTTATTGGTGCTATGAGATTAGGTGTTATGGGTGTATCCAGAAATATACAGTAGAACCTTGAGACATGGACGGAATGCATGTATGTCTTCATACAGTATTACAACCTACTTAAAATTTATAACCCAAAATTAATTTTGTAGAATAGAATTTTACCCAAATATTGTAGGGTAGGATTACTTTTAGACCCATAAATAAAACACATTAAAGGCTTAAAAACAGATAGATTTAATTTGACAGAGAAATACAAACTAATGTGATGTAGTTTTTTATTTATAATAAAGTAAAGTCACCGATATTTCATTAATTTATAATATACTTGGCAATACCTTACGATTAATAATTAAGATAACAATACGTTACATATTATTTGGCATACTGGACTCCATTATACTGTATTACTGTATAGCCGTAAGTGTCGGCACACAGGCCTATAAAAGTATGCCTACACACACAACCATACACGGACATGGATTCCGCGTGGGGTTTAATGCCTAAGTTATTGCTTTTGGCATACTGTAGTATTTTATGATGTGTATCCTGGCAAATAACTGTATAATAGAGGGCGTTCACACATGTACGTCATACATCTACAGTAGCCTACAGTAGGGGCCTACAGTAGGGCCTACAGTAGGGGCCTACAGTAGGGGCCTACAGTAGGGGCCGTACAGTAGGGGCCTACAGTAGGGGCCTACAGTAGGGCCTACAGTAGGGGCCTACAGTAGGGGCCTACAGTAGGGGCCTACAGTAGGGGCCGCTACAGTAGGGGCCTACAGTAGGGGCCTACAGTAGGGGCCTACAGTAGGGGCTACAGTAGAGGCCTACAGTAGGGGCCTACAGTAGGGGCCTACAGTAGGGCTACAGAAGCCTACAGTAGGGGCTACAGAAGCCTACAGTAGGGGCTACAGTAGAGCCTACAGTAGGGGCCTACAGTAGGGGCCTACAGTAGGGGCCTACAGTAGGGGCCTACAGTAGGGGCCGCTACAGTAGGGGCCTACAGTAGGGGCCTACAGTAGGGGCCTACAGTAGGGCTCAGTAGGCCTACAGTAGGGGCCTACAGTAGGGGCCTACAGTAGGGGCCTACAGTAAGGGGCCTACAGTAGGGGCCGCTACAGAAGGGGCCTACAGTAGGGGCCGCTACAGTAGGGGCCGCTACAGTAGGGGCTACAGTAGGGCCTACAGTAGGGGCCTACAGTAGGGGCCTACAGTAGGGCCTACAGTAGGGGCCTACAGTAGGGGCCTACAGTAGGGGCCTACAGTAGGGGCCTACAGTAGGGGCCTACAGTAGGGGCCTACAGTAGGGGCCTACAGTAGGGGCCTACAGTAGGGCCTACAGTAGGGGCTACAGTAGGGGCCTACAGTAGGGGCCTACAGTAGGGGCCTACAGTAGGGGCCTACAGTAGGGGCCAGTAAGCTACAGTAGGGGCCTACAGTAGGGGCCTACAGTAGGGGCCTACAGTAAGGGGCCTACAGTAGGGCCTACAGTAAGGGGCCTACAGTAGGGCTACAGAAGCCTACAGTAGGGCTACAGTAAGCCTACAGTAGGGACGCCTACAGTAGGGCTACAGTAGCCTACAGTAGGGGCTACAGTAAGCCTACAGTAGGGGCCTACAGTAGGGGCTACAGAAGCCTACAGTAGGGGCCGCTACAGTAGGGGCCGCTACAGTAGGGCCGCCTACAGTAGGGCTACAGTAAGCCTACAGTAGGGGCCTACAGTAGGAGCCTACAGTAGGGGCCTACAGTAGGGGCCGCTACAGTAGGGCTACAGCCTACAGTAGGGGCCTACAGTAGGGGCCTACAGTAGGGGCCTACAGTAGGAGCCTACAGTAGGGCTACAGTAAGCGTAGGGTCTTAGCTGATATGCAAAACGGACTGTTAAAATTATAAACACGTAGCGAAAAAATGGTTCTGAAAGAAATGTTATTAGTAATATAATATAAACAAAAAATAAACATTAATAAACAAGGTGTCCAACAATATGGTAGCACATCACTGCCGAATCCCTCTTCTCCAAAGTTTCAATGGGAGGATCAGAATGCCACACAACCTTGTACTGTAAACTAGGGCAACTTCTTTACTCAATGATTCTGCTCCTGATTTATGGTGATGGCCTGTAAATGAATTTAATTACCATCAAGATACAGCATATTCTTTAGAAAATTAATGCAACTGACTTTCTCTCATCTTCTGGATGTGGGATCATAGCGGCTATGTGTGGCGTAACGGCAGATCTTCCATAAGAATAACATAAGAATTGACTAACTCTAGGCCTACTCTGCGATAATTCAACATTTAAATTTAATTTTTTATTTCTTCCGATACTTCATAAGAT
>JAUCBJ010002776.1:0-17301 GCA_032718475.1 Nemertoderma westbladi | reverse complement strand
TTATACTGTAACTGCAACTGTAACTGAATGATTTTGATTATTTTTTAATACTGTAACTACTGTATAACTGTAACTGTAATTGCGAATTTTGAATACTGTAACTGTAACTGAAACTGAAACTGAAATTACTAAAAATCGATTCAGTTCTCAACCACGCAATTAACATGAATGAGCACTTGAAACAGTATTGTAATAGTTTAATAAATGAATGACAGTGGTCGAAATGGGTATTGTATTTTTTATTTATTATTATACTGTAGTTCTGGACCTTGATAGTAAAGTAATGGGCCACCATATTAGTCAAGTGGCCCAAAGACCCATTGCACACTTAACTCAACTGTGATTTATTTGGCGAGTCAAGCATCGAGTAATAACCAAGATCTAGCATATACTGTACTGTAGTTATAACTACTGTACTGTAGTCATGTTTATCTATCTCAACTATTAGACTATTATCAGCCTTATCTGCACTATTTGCTTCCTAAATATCGCATATCAAATGTAAATGTTTTAAATAAACAAAAATATAGTTAATGGTAATGGTCGGTAGCGGGATATAACGGATATATAATATATTTTACATTATGAATTATTAATATCACTGGGGATATCACACTAGAGGTACACTGGAAATTAAATTTTTATCAAGTTTACCATTTATAAATTACAAAATTTGCGTCCAGCCTGGACGCAATAAAATTTAATCCCTCTCCAGGGGAAATTCGACGCAAATACAGTAACAGCTGATTATTCTCAAAAATAAAACTGTAACCTGTTCTATTGTGTTTAGTTTATTGTTTTGGTTAAAATAACGTGTCACTGTAACCTGATCCTTTCCCTAAATTGAGAATATAACATTGATGCGGGATATTAATTCGCCAAGATGTGATTTGCGTCCAGTTCCCCCCCCCCCCCCCCTGTCTCTTAGATATAGGACTCTGAAACGTACTGCACTGGTAGTAATAATCGGTGGCCATCAAAAAGAACTCCGTGGTCCCCATCACGACTCGGAGGTGATTGTACAGACCCTTCACCCCCAATTGGTAGGGGTGATTGGCTGATTGGTAAAGTTATCGTTCGGATACTGTGCAGATTGTGCATACTGCGTCGCGTCGAGAGAGAACGAGGGACACGTTAAGAGCAAGAATTAAGGAGTTTTGGACAGACAAAGTAGGTGAAAAGCGACCGTAATCATATTTAACCAACGGAACGGAGCTGTCATCAGTGTCATCCACTGCAGGACGCGGTACTGACATCGGCAGAATTTCGAAGAAAAACAAAAAAAAAATACCAAAAATAGGGTTAAGTTAACACCTTCCACTATTTATATTTGGTACCGGTGTGTGTGTAGACGGACAGACTACTGTACGGCAGTTTTGAAGTTTCAGTTGCTAAAACGGTATCGAAGTTGGAATAAGTTGTCAGATTCGACCGTCAGCATTGTTAACTGTTAGACGTCAGCATTGTTAATGAAATGATTTGATGTGAAGCCTATCTTTAATCCTTTATCTGTGAATAATTTATCTCAATGAACACACCATTAATCTTTAGACTTCTTTATCATTAAATTGTTTATCACAAGAACTGCAATGACCGTATACCATACACCTTTATGAACTGATCGAATGTGGGTCTTTGGATATCCTTTCTGTGTGAACTATTTATCGCAAGAAACGCAATTAAATTGTTTACATATATTTACTGGATATGTTTAATACAATTAGGACTAACTGACGTAGAAATATGACAAACTAAATAATACTATTAACATAATTAAATATTCTGTTTGGCACAGTTTTGCAAAGTCGGCAATGGCGTCAAGGTGGGATCGATTAGGTTAACTCCGAAGGTTTGAATTCTGACGCTCTAACCAACCTTTCAGCTCGCCGCGGCTCAGGTAAAAACGGCTCTGGAAATAGGAAATACCACCTGATATCTTACAGTGTCCGCAATTTACGTCCTCATGGCCTCCCATCTGTTTCTGTTATCAATACCATAATATTATGCCACTCTGCTCAATCCTACTACGTACTGTACTTTGCTGTCTTTATAGATATGAAACAAACCACTCATTGACGCCAAAACACCAATAATATATATGACTGAAACTTCACCAGTTGGGCCCTTTAATACTTTCTGGGTTTGGCACACTGTAATACTCAATGCAGCTGCTACAATGCTTAGAGGTGTGGAGCGCCTTATAAGTGGACGTGGGTATAGAATTCGGTACCAATTAGATCCAATATACAAAAGATAAAATATATCATCGCGGTACCTACATAGCTATTTAGGACATGGGGCCTCTATCCCTTCCCCAAAAGAGGGAACTACAGTATAGTCTGTTAGTTTGCTTAGATTAAGAAAATACACAGTTTTACTGGAAGCATGGAAGATCGTGACCTTGCTACTGGAAAAAAAAAGCCGTAACAATAGGCTGTGTAACAGTGGTAAATTTTTCGGCAAATTGTTTAGCAACTAGCAACTTATTTTTGAACAACTTAACTTGTTCGCGATGTAAATGTGGCCGTTATTTTTTCTACAGCAACTTCGTGTTTACACGTGAATCTTGAACGGCTGCCTGAGTTGCTCGCAAAGTTGTTAATAAAGTTGTTGCTTAAAGTTGCCACTTGTAATCCGCCCTTTAGTGGACAGTAGTAAATATTATGACACACATTCATTTCCTACACATTGATTCAATTCTATTTTTTGAAAACACTATATTATAATATTTCATATAAAATTCAAAAGTTGAAAGTTACAAAGCCAATGCCATTGTGTATCAGTTTTTGTATGGAAAATATTCTAAGGCAAAATTTAGTAAGGATCGCTTCATTGCCAAGACCCAACTTCACCCTGTAGAGCCGACGTCTGATGCATTCTGGAATGTTTTCTCCGGTAGGATCATCATGTACACAACCTTGTTCTATGGCAGTCTGCTGTTCGAAATAGACGTGCTGGACAGCCAAACAACCTCCTCGAACGTCTGTTCAGGTCGGGGCGTGGCCGCGAGAGGGGGGGGGGTCTATGTTGGTTGGTCAGTGGCGGGGCGGTGATGGGGGTGGGGGGAGGTTTGGTTATGTTGCTGGGTCTGACTTCATATACTATAATCGGGCGGCTGTACTGAAGCTCATATTGAGATTGCCATGCGCGCCTTGACAGTTTCCGACGTTTTCTATTTGACTTCCAAATTCTGGACAGCCTATTATATGTCACTTCCGGAACCCATGATCCCAGTTAACGGAAGTCATTCACATTCTCAAGCAAAACATACTTCAGCTTATGCTCATCCGATCAGATATTTGCTGAGGACTTTCAAAGTTAACTGTCAAAATTGTTGTCCTTTTTGAGTTTAACAAAAAGACCAACACTAGAAGCAGTCTGTTCTAATGAGCTGATTAGCCATTGGGCTCCCTCTAGTGATTCTGAGAGTACGGCCCACGCTCAATCCTAAGACATCAGCAAAGTCTAGATCAGTTAGGTACTTGGCAGGATTTCCTCGATTTCTGAAGCCAGGAGGTGGTGTTACTATCACCCCATCATCAAAATGATTATCTAAGTACATGCTTAGGACAAAATATTATAAATAAGAATAGTGCAAGCGTGACACCGTGGATAAAACTTCGAATTGATCTGTCACCATCATCAGTAAACACAAATATCGTCGAACTATCTACCTAATCTGATCGCTGCAATAATTTAATGAGAACGCAGTACATATGCAGCCTTCATAGATTTCAGAAAGGCTTTTGACATGGTAAGCCGCATTAAACTTCTACAGAAGCTACATTCACAGGGTATTAGGGGGAAATTGTTTGATCTTATTAAGGACCTGCTTAACAACCGAATCCGAATTTTCGACGGTGTAAAACTAACGAATATTATTATACAACTGCGTGGGGTTCTCCAGGGCGATTCGTTCTCACCAACATGCTTCATCGTTTTTATAGCTGATCTCGCTACTGCATTACACAATGCAATTGCTGCACTAAAGTTCCTATTTTACGCTGATGACCTGGGGCGATGAGTAATTGGTTCTCTGTTAATGTCTTCTGTTAACTTAAACAGAGAACATTAACAGAGGCTTAACAGAGGCAATTGCTCATCGCCCCAGGTATTCTACTCGAACAAAAAGAATGATATACAAACTGGGTTAAACATATTAAATAAGTGGTGCAAAGAAAATGGGATGGAATTAAATTTAGTGAAAACCAAAATTGTTAAATTCCGAAGGGGCGGGAGATTATCTGCAAGTGATTATTTTACATATGGGGACTCCAAACTCATTATGGCAAACGAATACGAGTATCTGGGTGTGATTCTTCAGTCGTCGCTGTGTTTCACAAAACAAAATACAGAACAAAAAGAAGAAAGCGTATGGTGTTATCGGTTCATTTCGTCATCTGCATCTGTTATCCATCGAAACTGCAATTGTCATTTTCACAATGAAAATCGCACCCATGATCACCTATTGTTTCACCGTAATCGGCCCTCACTTAAAGTTGGTCCATTTGAAAGACATTGATAAAGTAAAGGGGTTATTTGTCAAGAGAGTTTTGGGTCTACACACGTCAGCCTCAACCACACTTGCGCTAAAGCTCATAGGTGAACGCACTTTTGTGGAAGACATTATTAATAAATCTCCACAGATATTTAAACCAAACATTGTTCTGGAATACCGATTATTCAGGCGCGAACGGGAGGATAACTTTATTGCGGAGGGCTTCAGTAACGGACCAGGATTCACTAGCTCTACATGGAAGGCACCCGGTCAGAAATACCGTTCGTTAGTCATGCGCACAACGGCCCATGGTTTCCACCACAAGTTGTGTTGCAACCGCCAGCCCTTCCACACACGATCGCCACAGTGTGTGTGTAGTTTCTGTGCGCTCTCCTGCGAGGACCGCTACCATGTATACTCACGTGTACTTCGACCCCACCCTTGTCCCAGCTAGCCAATCTGCCATAACATAATTTTCATATTTTATCTCGAAGTTTACTGACCGGCCTTTTAATAAATAAATAAACTTCATTATTAAGTCACAAACTCGTTGCCTATTATAGAAATACCATGTCCTCCCGCCAGCACACGCCCATTTTGTTTGTAGTAATTTTAATTTCATTGACCGGCCTTTTAATAAATAAATATAGCTCATATTTTGTAGTTAACAGTTATATTTAGGCCTTTTAAAATTACATTCATTCATAATATAATTCCAGCATATATACCGGTAAAATAAATATTCGATAGTTATTAATGTAGTGCAAATTTATAAATATTATCTGTGCATTTAAATTTTACCCCGAAAGGGGGTGTACATTAAACTATTATTAATAATTTAATCAGAAATCCCATATAATGAAACTATGCTGAACATACGTGATAGAGAGACCGAATCGACGGCCTTAAAATGTCAACAAAAATAACAGCCATATGACTGTATAATACCTTTCGGTGTGCCGGCACTACACCTTGGCACCATAGTTGAAGCTCAGTGATCATCATTATTATTATTGAAGTAACGCCAAAATTTGGAGAAAGCATAATATTGAGTGCAAGTAGATACATATATACGGCATAATATATGAGTTGTATACTGTACATTGTTTGTTTTACAAACAGGAATTACTAACAAGTTAACTCTTACAGTAATTAATCAATTGTTATTAAAATTAAACTAGTCTTATTAGGTAATGTGCCTAAAATAATTAAATATATTCCCAGTGACTTGAATAAATTAAAATGTAGAATAAAAAATTAAAACATTAATACCCATATTCTATTAATTCGTATAGGGATATTAATAAAACATTTTTTGTTTTAAATTGTTACTTTTACGCTCGAATATAGGCCTACCCTAAAATCGGTAGAAAAGGAGTAGGCCTACTCTACTTTAGAAAAAGTAATCCATAGGATTGCATTGATTTTACTATTTTTACGGCGAAAAGTAAATTAAAATATTTTTGGTGGAATTTATTAAATTTTATTACATGTTTTAAAAGAGCATCAAAGTAGAAAAGGTTTGCAAGTAATTTGAGCAAAATCCATTAACACACTCAAAAGTTATTGCAACTTTAGTGTCTGCAGAGCGAACTCCAAAACGGAACTCCCAATACCGGTATTGGTTATATTGTTAAGCGGCTCTCTAGGTACGTAACAAATATTCGAGAACACTAAATTATTTAACATTGAGTAAGGCAGCACCAGGAGTTAATCAGGTAGTGCGTTCTACTTTCTACTTGGAATTAAATGAACGACGGGTTATTGCTACTAGCTAAATCTAATAATAGAATTCATAGCATAAGCATCCTTACCTTGATACCTTCAACAGGGCCCGAAGCGGGTTGTGATTGGACGGTTATTTTTAGCCTCAACACAAGCTTACTTTTTCGAATTCATTATTAGAAGCGGCTTCCTATTGGCTGAAGTAATAGGTGTGTGAGGGAATTCCCACTTTGGTGTAAATATTATAGTAGGCTGTTTAATGGTTGCTGAATTTAAGATATATTATTCGCATTAATGATATTTTGTATATTATTATAATAATATTTTGAAAAGCAACACTTCATTATGTGTCAAGAAAACTTGTTTATTATGACAAACAATTAATTATAATTCTCTACATCCACCAAACGCGAAACAGAAAATGCCCTTTTAGTATATGCAGCTAATTTAAACACACTTTTATTTTGCAGCAAGGAGTTCAAGCCTCTAAAACGCATATGCAGCAGCAGTAATATCATTATAGGTTTGAATATAATAATATGTGATACGTCACTCATTGGATAACAAGCAATGCTGGAATGCTGTTATAATTCAAACATGGTTGTTTGTCTGCGGGAGAGGATTGTATTGAGGGTCTTGTTACGATTTTAAGAAAAATGTTTACCGTTTAAGCTATGCGCATTTCACCATTCAGTTACTAATCATATTAACGCAAAATAAACAAATTTAAATAAAATATGCTCAGTAATGACAAACAATAATGTCGTTTAAAATTGTGTTGAAACCTAAGTTTGCACGTATGCGATAATTCGGCAGCAAGGCGGCTTCTTAATGACACATATATTGAATTTACGTAAATTCGTTTTATTATATAAACATTACTGAATTGAAATTGTTAAAGACGCCCGTGAAAATGCTTATGCGGTAAACGATTACCATTTTTGAAACCCGTTTAGAGAAAAGATATATAGAGTTGTAGTCGTTAGTACTGTAGTAGTACAGGTAGTAGTAAGGTTGTAGTGTTTGAGATCACATGTAAGGTATATTCAGTCGGGAGTGCAGTGTCACCTAATAATATACTTGCTATTCTTGGAATGAAACATAAATGAGAAGTTGTTCGGAAAAATTATCATCTGATCAGATTAACTCCAACAAACCTAGTCAAGATCCCAACTCCAGATGATTTTTCTGGCAGCGAATCGAATTAGAATAAGAATAAATTTTATCATTAATATAATAAATTACCTTCACCTTAAGTACACACAAAAACTACACAAAGACTTCCTAATGGATAAAAAAGGCGTCGCCTTCTGTAATCCAAGCTGATTCTTATTGGCTAGATAATCTTAAAGGTGGTAAAGCAGGAAGTGTTTCTTTTTCCAACATAATCAACCAATCAGAACAATTATATTTATAGATTGGGAATCCCCCTTGTTTTCGGTATGTCACTAAAATTGAAATAATTGAATGTACATTTTAGTTAGTTTATTTGACGAATTTTCACATGAAGTTCGGGTAAAAGGAGTTAAGTTTAATTCTAAGAAATATTTCTTACAGCCCTGAAAATTTCTGCGCTGAAAATCTATGTATCCAAAATGAAACATTCTTAATTTATTTTCGTGTTTTAGTCGGTTTTTTTGTCCGTTTATTTGTCTGTTGGATGCAGAGGCGGTGCTCTGTCGTGTATGTATGATGTTTAAATCAGAAAAACTAGTCATTATACATATTCTTAGGATCTGATGAATAAATTTCTATTCTAGATTTATAAAAGAAAAAAGTTTGCTAAGTTGAATAGTCTAGATTTTGTCCGTCTTTAGCTTTGTCGTTTTGACAGCTCTTGTCGGAATTTCGTCAATTTGTTGGTAGTAAATGAGTTTCATAATGTAAAATAAGTAAAGAAATGGTTTTCTCACTTATATATAAAGGAATTTTTAGGAAAATTTTTTTCAAAAAAACCGACAAAATTAACCGACTTCTTCGGGTTTTATTCGTATATTTGTCCGTTCATTTATCTGTTAGATGTAGGCGGTGTTTTGTATATATAGTATGTTTAAATGAGTAAACGAGTACAGTATATTGTCTAGTATAGTATATTGTACATATTTTTAAGCTCTAATAAATAAACCACTATTTTACATATAAAAAAATAAAATATTTGGAAAGTTGAATAGTCAGGATTTTGTCCGTCTTCAGTTGGGTTTTTGTCGGTTCTTGTCGGAATTTCGTCTATTGTTTGGTGGCAAATGCGTATCTTAATGACACATAATAAAAGAAATGGTAATCTCTCTTATATAAAGCTATTTTTAGAAAAAAAAAATTTTCAAAAAAAACCGACAAAACTGACCGACATTTTTGGCTTTTGTCCGTTTTTTTGTCCGTTTTTTTTGTCTGTTTCTTCATATTATACGTTATTTTTATTATATGGTGATAAAATTAACCTTTTAAAATAAAATAAACGTGGTTTTTCTCCATAAAACTCGTTTTTCATCAAAAAAAGACCATTAGGTGCCGGATTTTTTTTAAAAAACGGACAAAAAATGAGTGAACGCTTCACGATTTTGCGTGTCATCCTTGCGCAGGGGCCATGCTAATCTTCTCTGTATCGTTCCAATTTTAATATATGTATCGCCGAAGCGGATACAATATATACGTTTTAGAACTGAGATATTACAAAAAATTAGATTTATGTTAATTTTAGACCAATTTTTTGGGGAGAAAACGACCAAAATCGTTGTAAATTGATTTAATATGCTTTAGAAACTTGGCGAATGACAAAGAATTGCATATGCTATTACATCACATAATTTCAAGCAAAAAATGGCTATTCCTAATACAAAAAATATTGCAATATAAAATTTTTCTACAGATTTCCTGATGAATTTATGTGTTCATCTCACAATATCTGACAATCTACAAGCGGAGTTGGCATCAAATTCAAAGTCCAATCCAATTTGGGCGCTACTTTGTTGTACAATCTGGGTGGATGAATCGAGTATCGGCCAATCAGAGGCCTTCCTGTGCTGGGGAATCCTCTCATGGCTCCGTATCCCGCATCCGCGAGCTATATATTATGCCGCCATTAACCAGTTAACGTTTACCGCCACTCATTGTGTTCTTCCTCACCCTCGCACCACCGACATCAACTAGTTAACGGCTCTCTTCATTCATTGTAATCTTACCTACACCCCCCCCCCACATCTAACATGATTAAATTGGCGCTCATGTCTCTCTCTGAACGGAACCTCCATCTGCCTTCCTCCATATGGTTGTCATTTACTTCTACTGTAGGAGGTACTAACTCATACACTTACAGTGTCGTATCTCTATAGAGTTAGATGTCCCAGGATATAACTTAATTGCAAATACATGAATAATATCGACTTGAAATCTTCTATAGCAACGGGGACCCATCTGGGAAATTCTCGTTATTTTAAGAAGACAATTATTTTCTGCCAGTAAGTTGCCAGGGAATAAATACCAGACACCGTCTAGACATATGTTGATAACTAGCTCTTCGTAATTTTAGATTTTCGTTGGGTTTTCTTTTCAAAGCCATCATTGTATGTGCATATACTTTAATATAATATTCCAATTCCCCCTGAAAAATAAATAAAATTCTGTAGTTTCATTCGCCTACAAACATTTACATAAACGTATTTTACAATAATATTGATGCCCCTTTAACTATAATTCAACAAAAAAAAACTCCATGTATTCAGAATAATATGCTATTGGATTTTTGAGCTTAAACTTAATCATTAGCATTCGATGCCTTGTGCAGTATAATATGTGTAGTATAATTTTTCAATTAAAAACATTAGTCCACTAAAAAAGATTACATCTTCAATAATATACGCGCCACGGTAAATTAAATTATATTTGTGACAACTGCAGTATTTCGATTATTCTAAAGTTAATAATATAAATTAACGGTAGATTGCCCATACAAAAACAATAACATTTATGATTGGGTGCTATTTTTAGGACAGTATGGCATCTCTCTCTACTACTACTACTACTACTACAGTATAATCGGCCTGTCTATTTTTAGGACTGTTTGCCTGCCCACTACTACTACTACTGTATATGGTGGCCTGCCTAGCAACAAAGAAGAAAAACAATTCACTGATTGGCGGCCTATCTGTCCTATGTTTCAAAACTGAAACTTTATCAGCTGACTCTTTTACACCAGAACGTCACCTTGATTGTCACACTGCCATACTACGCTATATCTACCGGTACAATTACTACAGCAGAGCTGTACTAGAAATACATCTACAGTAACTGTAGTACCTACCACTACTGTATACAATTATTATCATAGTCCTACATAAATATGCGCATGCACAACCCATAGTCTGACGGTCTTCTGCGGTAGCTCCTTTACCGTTACCGGTACTAAACTGGACTCACACCAGTGGCTGTTGACTAGCAGTTGGCGCGGTTTAATTGGTGGTGGTGTAGCAGATGCTAATGTTGTGTTTTTGGCCGAACTTCAACTCATCCAACATCTTTGAAAGAAAGCGATTAACCTATAATCGAAGTTGTAGCTATTATGAATAATTACAGAATTAGGCCCCAATGCCCTAATGAGATATAATTAAGTCACTAGGGTTGCCTCGATTATTCTCTTTCTGATTACTCATGGCGTGGACTCATTACATCCTTTAATTACTATAGGCCTATCGTTAGTTAGTTGATGAGTGACACCCATCGTATACAACTTCCAACTTCTGACTACTGGAATCATGTACCGGTATTGCAGTATTGATTTCCACTAATTATATATACTGTAAGTAAGTTAGTTTAATATTCGAAAATTTCACGGATAAATCGCAACTGATAAAGCAAATCACAGTTTACGGTACAGCTCAACATTATTTCACAGTTTAGTCTAAATATACCTAATAGGCCTACTGTTAATAGCTAATAGGCCTAATAGGCCTGTAGGCCTACTGGTCCGGCTCGGTATACAGAAAGAATAGCCCATGTTGGAACCGATACTTCTTCGCCTGAATTCAAGATCCGGAATTAAATTCAGAAACCCAGCTACATCACTGCGGAAATAAACAACACAATTTATACTGAAATGGTACAAAAAGCCAAATACAGTAATACTATTACAGGAAATTAGGCCTTCAGTATGTACTGTATGTTAGCACCGTGGCTATAAAACGTACATACGTACTATATGTTATATAACGCTACCAATCATACATTATCAGTATTATCAGTATTATTTCAATACAGCTCGTAAAGTTTGCTCACTTCCGGAATGTATCTACGAACATTAACTTAATATACACCCTGACCCGTAATATAGTGTCATTTTCTGATTACACGGACCCCCACCCCCCCCCCCCCCCCAAATTTTTCTACAGATCTTTATCATATTGCTTGAAATTTGAAACACTATTAGTTCAACTCACCGTGGTTGTTACCATGAAGCCGGAATTTTCTATTTTGCCTTTAGATTTTTTTTAAAAGCGTTTTAAAAAAGCGTCTTTTGCGAAATTGCACATCGCCTATCATCGTCATTCTTCACATTAACTTCGCTTTATAGATATCATTAGAAAGCTTGGGTTCCAAGGATTTCAAATATGCAACAATTTCGGAATTTCGTTGAGAAACAGCTGAGGTATAGGCGTTCAAAGATTGCAAGAATTATTGTTCGCTGCAGGCCATTTATTCTATCTAATAAATACACAATATTCTGGAACAATTTGTTTATGTATGATTAGCTACGCAATATAGATATTGTATAGGAATACCACTGTTGCCAACCAACTCATAAAATAAATAACACGTTCTAGAATTTTGTGTAATTATTAGATATAATAAATGGCCTTCAGCGAACAATAATTCTTGCAATCTTTGAACGCATACAGTCGGGGTCTCAAAGTGCATCTGTTCTTTGAGATTTTCTCAAAGTTTTTCTAAAAGTGTCTAAAAGTCATTACATTACTCCCAACGGCCGCTTTGAATTCTTGTAGACACTTTTAGTTGGGAATCTCAAAGTGATTTCCTGCTTTTAGGCACTTTGAATTCTTTGAGAAATGTCACTTTGAGGTAGTTTGCGGCACTTTTAATTCTTTGAGAAAATAAACTCCGAGGTATTCCTGATTGACAGCTCGTGGTAAGTTAACTGAGAGGCAGAGGCATTCTCGGGGAACAATATTATGCGGGCAACAAAGTGATACTTGTGTGTTGGCCAGTTGTTGCATAGAAGCTATATTCCCATTAATTTATCAAATTGAGGTTCCTGAGGTCATTACAGGATGGGTTTTCGGTCGCAAGTACAAATTGAATTTACGGCACCCTAAAGTCTTTCTAAAAAACATTCATTAAAATAATACATGAAACATAATTTGTGAAACAAGATTAATGCTTGACAAGATTGATTATTTTAATAACATAATACAATATCAGATTAACAATTAATATAAGAGAAACTTCTCTGTAGTTTCTCTGTGTATACGCAGTTTCATTATAATGACCTAAAGAAGCCCTGTTGGGAGAAAGCTTGTAAATAACATTTGTTATTCATTTCATTAGTCACCTCAGGTCAAACCGTACTACCTTTACTGTTTAATTAATATGATAACTATGTTGACGAGAGCGCGAGAATTCCTTCTTAAAAACTAAGAAAGGCTTTCGACTTTCAAGTACGATAGAACGGCTACAATCTTGTGTTGTTTTAGCTTAATAGAGATATTAAAATATCCCCTGCCGCTGGCGTTTATATTTGAGCATATTTTAAATGTTTGCCTCATATTCAATTGATGTGTACCGCCTTCTGGCAAAGCGGCACCCAGTTTAAACTATCAATCACAGCTAGTGAGTAGCGACCCACGGTCGGCGACCTTCAAACAAACAGGTGCAGAGTCGGAAAGAACTGTCACATGCTTTGCTTGGCTTGTGGTACCATTTGATTACATAATAGATTTTGGCAGACTGGGCGGTCGCTCTGACCATATGCATTGCGCACCAACAATGCCTAAAACATCTATGGGAACAGCCAATTAGTGCGCATGAATCATTTATCTTTATTCCTGCCTCTATCTTTATTCTTTACTTTGTATAATACAATTTACAGTGCGGCAAAGTATGGCTGGTTGACCATTGAAATGCATTGGTAAAGGAATTCGGCGTTCACGTGGGCTAAACAAATTTAAACAGTTACAGTTTTAGCACTATACATTAATATAGATAGGGCAACAGACAAACTGTCTATGACACAAATACCAACACATTCCGATAGCCCGCAATTACGGCGTCTCTAAAGAGCCCAAATATAAATTAATAAAATCCTCTATGAAACAATAAAAATTCCTACAAAAAATACTGCTGTATTAAATATTAGTTACTGCAGTAACATATAACAATTACTGCAGTAACAAATATTTATTACTGCAGTAATCAATATTAATAAATAATTGAATAAAAATTTCTACTGCAGTAACAAATTATTTGTTACTGCAGAAAAAGACAATTTTTTATTACTGCAGTAAGTTTAATTCTTACTTTCAGTAACAAATATTTATTACTGCAGTATTTTTTGGAGGCATCTTTATTGTTTCATAGAGGTTTTTATTACTTATATTTTACCCTTTAGTAGTCAAAGTCAATATACCCCATACCATAGCCAGCTTCAGGCAGGACTGTATGAAATGACTGACAGTACTACTTTGAAATCTTTGAGGACACTTTGTCATTTTCTTGGACCACTTTTAGAAATTTGAGACACTTTTAGTTCTTTGAGAAAATCTCAAAGAACAGATGCACTTTGAGACCCCGACTGTATATCTCAGCTGTTTCTCAACGAAATTCAGATATTGTTACATATTTGGAATACTTGCAAGACAAGCTTTCGTTTAATCCGATCGTAAAATTACGAATAATGTGAAGAATGGCATTGATACGGATATGGTGCGATTTCGAAAAATACACTTTTTTAAAACGCTTATAGAAAAAATTTAAAAGCAAAATCGAAAATTCCGGCTTCATGGTAACAACCACGGTGAGTGGAACTACAGTAGTTGTGTTTCAAATTTCAAGCAATATGATAAAGCTTTGTAGAAAAATTTGGAGGGGGGGGGGGGGGGGTGTCGGTGTCATCAGAAAATGACATTATATTACGGGTCATACAGTCGTATCAGTCACATGCCCCCCCCCCCCCCCCCCCCCCCAATTTTTTTTTTACAAATCTTAATGAGATTGCATGGAATCTGAAAAAAAGATAGTTTCACCTCTTCCACTTTTAGTTTCACTTTTCGGAATTGATAAAATTACTCAAAATACGTCACCCTTCAAGACTTTTGTATAATCATTAAACCATATTATGCTTTTTTGGTTAGTCGAATTAATTCCGGAGGGGTGGGCGGAGGTCGTGGCGGCCAATAGGGCTTGACGATGGCACAGGGATGTGGGCGGTGCGTTAGAAGAGGGAGAATTCAGCGAGGCTCGTGAGGATCTCGCTGTTCTGGAGAAGGATTACGAGGAGGTTGGAGTTGATAGTGGTGGAGCCGAAGATGAGGAGGGAGAGGAGGAATATTAGATGTACACTTTACAAACTCTATTCATTGAGCCGTCACTACTAGAAATATGCAACTCTTGGGTGTTTATATTAATTTTAATTCCTTTTATAATAATAATAATAATACACTTATGAGATAAAATAAAATTATTAGTAATCGAAAGCGAAATTAGAATAAAATCTTCATTGTTCATTTATAATAGACACTAAAAAAGCATCAAAATTACAAGTATGTAGCTCGAAATTTTCAAATAGCCAAAACTGGTAATTTGGCCTTATAGTTCGGCTACTGAGGTTTTAGAATGTGCTGATTTCATTGGCAAGGTTTATAAAATTGTAGTATTTTCAAAAATGGCCAATGTGTCAGTCGAAAAGTTTAAGTGCCACGTGCCAGCTAGTGCACTTATATTTCAGTACTGCAGTACTCTCGTACTGGTCCGGTAATGTACAGTAGTGTATTATTCTGTATGTGGTATGTGCTGTGCACTGCACTACTGCGTTAGGCATTCCATTACTGATGACTGAATTATGCTGTTACGTATCAATGCCTTATCATTATTATATAACCTGATTACGTATATTTGAATAGTTATTATCATCTCTACACACGGGCTGGCAGCCACTGCGCCGCGGGTGCCTAATCTTGGTCTGGACATAACATCTGAATCTGTATGCAGGCAGTAGCAGTTGTAGTTGGAAATTGCTGTGTGTATAGATGCCGCTCGCGCGCTCGGTCTACAGTGGCACTTAATTCGACTACTAGGGCTTTTCTACAGAACAGATGACACCAGGGCCTCCCGCTTCCACTAACATTGGTACATTTCGACGGGCGATATATTCAGTAAACCCGGAATCTGTTCCGACTTCAGCGTGCTACTGCGTAAATGCCTCAAATTCCTCGGAGCCCGACCACCAGTAAAAAGAATATACCGTCCATCGTCCATCGAAATTCTTGAAGGAGAGTAAAATGACTTCTTTATACTGTTATATGATGTAGAGATGAAGCTCTGCTGGACTTGGGGGGGGGGGGGGGGGGGGGTATTCTTTAAGAAAGTTTTTTTATACTGTACATACAGTAATAGATATGCTGAGATAAATTAATATTACGACTTCAATATAATGGGGAACTGATATTATTTAGGGGAATTATTATTAACTATCCTGGAATATAGTGTCGTTTAATGAATTGAGGAACTGATACAGTACTTTATTTTCTCTACTCTACTATGTACTTGATGTGGAATTAAGAGATTCATATTCAGTTACTACCGAAACCTGAGTTACCGGTACGTTTAACGCTATCTGCTATAGGGCCCGGGCTATATTACTACAGTACTTAATTGGCCCCGTGGAGGGGAGGGGGCATGGGGGGGGGGGGGGGGGGTTACTTTAGAAATTTTTTAGATCTTGGCTCAAAGATTACAATCTTGATGGTAAAAAGGATTTCGAGGACGTTGATCACGATAAAACTTGTTAAAATATTTTCTGGCAATGCATCAATTATTTTTGGTGCTAGTTTGCCCCCCCCCCCCCCCCCCCCCCCCCCCCAGTCAAAAAGACACATGCAATCCACATGCGTATAGCATGCGGGATGCGGATGGGATGCGGAATTCAATTTTTTTATAAATTTAAAAAAATTATATAATTCACGTTAAAATCATGAATCTACCATAATTATTCAAATATAATGTCATTTATTGCATTTTATTAATTTTGGGGCAATCTTGAAGTGCGGACTTGTGCATGCGATACGCATGCGTATTGGATGCGGAATTCAATTTTTATAAATTTTAAAAAGTGATATAATTCACCATAAAATCTTAAACCTACCATAATTATTATTAAAATATCATTTATTTTCTTTTATTACTTATCGTGTGATTAAGAACATACAGTAGCATACGAAAAATACAAGTAAAAAATTTTCAAACTAAACATTTTGTGTTTGGTTTGGTAATTCTGAACGTACAGTCCCAATCCCAATAAACATTAACTTGGTCATTTTGGCGGCCAAAACGACCAAAATGGCCAAATATAAATTGCGGCATTCATGAAAGGAACTTCTGAGGCAAGTTGGCTTGTCAATCACAGCCAGTGAATAGAGGCTGAGTGTAAGTAAAGCCCAGGATGATGGCAGATAGAAATCCGCACTGGGGGTAGACCATTGCCATTGGTTAGCTGTATGCTATTATAATACAAAGAGAGCGGCAGGATAAAGAGAAATGCCGACCTCACTAATAATGGGCTGGTCCCACAGGTCACTTTAAGGTAGGTGGTACAGTAGGTACTACAGTTTACATGTTCAAGGGGCGCCAGTCCCTAGTCGCTAGCCCATAGTCTGTCATGGAGTTCCTGTAGTACTGTAGTTTTAGACGCTTTCACTCAGTATCCTAGTGTCCAGGAAGTTGGGAGTTGAGTGTGGGTGGGGTGGATTGGTGGCCCCCACGCAACACCGCAGTGTCGGGTGACTACTAAACAAAGACCAACGACCCAGATAATAAAGACCTGTACAAATACAAAATACATGTGTTAACTTCCGTTT
>JAUCBJ010002775.1:0-29032 GCA_032718475.1 Nemertoderma westbladi | reverse complement strand
TGTCAAAATTATATTTATGTAGATTTTAGCGACATTGAAAACATTGTAATATAGATAGATATCCCGCGAGAACAACAATCAGCAGTACTCAGCTAGAAGTCTTTTTTAGAGGTCATACATTTTTCAATTCCAAAATTTGAATTTTCACTTCACCCTTAGAACCGGCTTAAATTCCTATTTCCTAAATACCAATGAAAATCGACGATTTAGGCAACATTCTAAAGCCAGAATCCAAGTTTAAACTTACGTGCACAAATCTCGAATTAATTTTAGTAATTTAATTTTGCTTAATCAATAAAGGGTGAACGTGAAATACGAAATAGCGAAGGCTCCTCTCTCTTGACTCTTTATGCCAGAGGGGGCTCCACAATCACTTGGAAGGGGTGAACACTGTGTAACAACCATTTTCTTTACAGTTCACTGATAGTTTAGAGATCTGACTCGTTCTCCAGTAATGTATAGATAGGTCTAAAGGATTAAGTATAAGACCCAACTCGAATTGAAATCTTTAATTAATTTCATGTCTTCAGGCGGGGTAACTCAGTTGGTTATGCGCCGGGCCTGCAATCTATTGGTTGTAGGTTCAGCCCCGCGCCAGGGTCCACTCAGCCTTTCATCCACTGGGGTCGATGAAATGAATACCAGTTAAATAACTGGGAGCAAATCTTGGGATAGGAGTAGCGCCCACCCCTACCCCCGGGTAGCAGCTATCGAAAGAGGAGCCTTCGGGTCACCTCCGGCTTCGGCCAACTGTTTGCTTTTTTTTTTGATGTCTTAAAACTGTCATAAATTGACGAGTAATTATGGCAACACCAAGGTCATTCTTCTATGTAGTTATATATTCAGGGACACAACTTCTGGTAATTAATTTATAGCCAAGGTCCTTTGTCTTGCTAAGTATCATACTAATCTATAATTAATGTCATTATACTGATTATAATCAATGGATTCAATATCCCATAGATATAAGACAACACAATATATCACCCTACTGATTGGATAGCATCTAAGTTGATATCTCTGCGTGTTGTATACAAAACGTAATAAATAATTAATGAATAATATTGAGGCTGTTTCCTAAGCCACCTTTTTATCGAGCAGTGATGGGCCTGAGATGCCGCCAGTTGCCACATCTCCAGAATGTCATTGCCTTGTCACAGGATGTCAAAATAATTAATAATAATTAATAGCGGAGGCGATTTTGTTTTAGTGTCAAGCTTGGGGGAACCAATGAGACACCTCCAATGTTATATAGTGTCTGGTTGGACATGTGTGCATTGTACTTGACACAATGAACCCGGCGTAGCATTCTTGTGAATGTGCCATCCAGAGATTTGGTGTCCTCAGCAGTTAGAGCCCAGCATGGACTCCCATAGAGTAGTACTGGAACTACTGCTGCTCTTAAGATTCCGATTAATTCTCGGTGACTTCCAAATCCTGGAAAGCCTATTCAAGGCTGCCCATGCCTTTTCCTTACGTATTCGAAGGTCCTCACCTGACTTCCGGATCCATGATCCCAGGTAACAGAAGTCATCCACATGCTCAAGCATACCATCTTTTGAGCTTATGCTCATCCGATTAGAGACTTGCTGAGGACTTTCAAAGTTAACTGTCAAAATTTTGGACTTTCTGGAGTTAATAAAAAGACCAACACTAGAAGCAGCATGTTCTAATAAGCTGAGGAGCCGCTGGGCTCCCTCTAGTGATTCTGAGAGTGCTCCTAAGTCATCAGCAAAGTCTAGATCAGTTAGGTACTTGGCAGGATTTTCTCGACTTCTGGAGCCAGTAGGTGGAGTTATCATCACCCCATCATCATTATGATGATCTAAGGACATGCGTAGACATAGTCAACAACAATTATGAACAAGAATGGTGCAAGTGTGTCTCCCTGGGGGACGCTTCACTTAACACTTCAAATGGATCTGTGTCACCATCAACAGTAGACACAAATGTTGTCGAACCATCGTATACTGATCTGATTGCTGCAATAATTTTATCAGGAATCCCATATAATGAAAGTATGCTGAACATACGTGAGCGAGAGACTGACTCAAAGGCCTTGAAGAAGTCAACAAAGATATTAGCCAGATGCCTGTCTTTCTTTTTTGATAACTCTTCAATTATCCTTCTAAGTGCCAAAATGGGCTCCATGGTCCCACGACCTTTACGGAACCCATTCTGATTTCCACAGAGCAGTCTCTCAATGGGATCACTGATGCGATTTAATAGAATTCTATTGTATAGCTTTGCAGCAATCGAGATCAATGAGATTCCCCGAAAAGAACCATAGAGTGTTAGGTTGCCCTTCTTGGGAACTGGCACCAACTTATTTGTTTTCATTTCTTGTGGGACTCTTGTTGTTCGGTACATGTCTACTATGATGGGATAGATGAGCTTTAAACACTCAGGTATTTTAAAGACCTCAGGGGAAACACCATCTACTCCACTGGCACGATTGGTCTTAATGCTCTTTGCAGCAGCCTTCACTTCTGCAAAGGAGATATCACCAATGGGATTATCTGAGAGTACAGACTCAGACACTTTTACTTCTATAAAGTTATCAGGCAATACCCGGTCATTATTGAGGAGCTTTTCAAAGTGGGCCTTCCAACCATTTCCCACCTGTTTCTATAGGTAGTGTCTTGTCATATATTTTCCTTGTAGGGCTGACCTCGATGTTTGGTAGCTGCCCAAGCAAGTTGCTGAAGTGATTTTTCCACTTCTCAACACGTTCTTCAGGACTATCGGCTTTGAGGCGCCCATTTGCACAACTTTTCCGACCAGATACCTCATTTACAGTTTGCCAGGTACTACTAGGATCGGCATGCTGCATTGCAGCTGCATTTTTAAGAATGCTGTGCCGGCTTATCGACAAAATTGCACCGCCACAACTCCCTATCACCTATGACATTTGCTAGATCATCCGCATCTTCAAGGCCAGTGTCCTTTAAGATGCGTCTCAAGAAAGTCATTGGCTGTCCACCATGCTTATTCACTCCATGAGGCTGCCAAAGTACAAGATTATGCACTGGCTGGTCCTCACGGCGAAAGCTATGTCCTGCAAAGCGGAGGCGATTTTGTTCTAGTGTCAAGCTTGGGGGAACCAATGAGACACCTCCAATGTTATATAGTGTCTGGTTGGAAATGTGTGCATTGTACTTGACACAATGAACCCGGCGTAGCATTCTTGTGAATGTGCCATCCAGAGATTTGGTGTCCTCAGTAGTTAGAGCCCAGCATGGACTCCCATAGAGGAGTACTGGAACTACTGCTGCTCTAAATAATCGGACCTTAAGTGTCCGATTAATTCTCGGTGACTTCCAAATCCTGGAAAGCCTATTCAAGGCTGCCCATGCCTTTCCCTTACGTATTCGAAGGTCCTCATCTGACTTCCGGATCCATGATCCCAGGTAACAGAAGTCATCCACATGCTCAAGCATACCATCTTTTGAGCTTATGCTCATCCGATCAGAGACTTGCTGAGGACTTTCAAAGTTAACTGTCAAATTTTGGTCTTTCTTGAGTTAATAAAAAGACCAACACTAGAAGCAGCATCTTCTAATGAGCTGAGGAGCCGTTGGGCTCCCTCTAGTGATTCTGAGAGTACTCCTAAGTCATCAGCAAAGTCTAGATCAGTTAGGTACTTGGCAGGATTTCCTCGACTTCTGGAGCCAGTAGGTGGAGTTATCATCACCCCATCATCATTATGATGATCTAAGGACATGCGTAGAACATAGTCCACAACAATTATGAACAAGAATGGTGCAAGTGTGTCTCCCTGGAGGACGCCCCATAACACTTCAAATGGTTCTGTGTCACCGTCAACAGTAGACACAAATGTTGTCATCAAGTCTTGATTGTTGCTATATGTGAGCAGTTGTAATTGCTTCAATTTTATCCGGTATGTACTTTTCCTGGCTGATGTTGTAGGCCAATTTAAGATCGTCCTTAGCTTTCTCAACCTTGTTAATGTTTTCGGTTGTTGGTTGTTCGGTTTTTACTTTGTAGGCTATCTTAAGATCTTCTCTCTTACAAGTATCCTCAGAGTTTTGCCATGGCACATAGGCCTACTGTTTTCGTTTGGGTTTCTGGGGGATATGCCTCTATGCTGATTCATTGTGGGCTGTTATTATATTCTGGTATATTGAATCGGTGGACTGGTCTTCATGCATTGACTGAAGTGTTTAAAAGCGGTTTTGAACTTCTACTGTGTAAGCACCCTTTACTGCTTTGTCAGTTCTGAGTTTCTCCCAGTCATAGTTGATTGCTTGTCCTGGGTTTGCTGGGGCTGATCTCTGCAGTCACAATTCTGTGGTCCGAACCAAAAAAACAGGAAACATTAATAAAATACAAAGAGAATCGCTCCAAATAAATACAAATCACAAAATTAAAATCGCTCCATAAATAATAGGTATCCCTACTGGTTGAAGTACTGTAAAATTATTTTCCGTTTTGCTACAAAGGATATGGAATGATGGAACATGGAACGTTGGAACATGGAACGATATGGAATATGGAACAAAGGAAGTTTATGTTAATTATATCAGATATGGCGAGAACGCCAGGCAGTACTCGGTTTTTAAGGTTACGGAGGTGGAACTTCGAAAGTGTTAAAGACCTAATATTTGGAAGCGGAAAGGTGGATGTGCACTTTTTATAAGTTCTTCTAAGTTATGAACTCCCACCGATAGTATATCTGGGATCGTTCCTTAACACAAGCATGTTAAAGATAAGGCAGATAGGTTTAATAGGACATGTTGCTAACCTGGAAATACACCTGATACAATCACTGTAAAGTGCTGACGAATAGGAGGAGTGTTGAGCAGCCCATAAACCATACTGTTAGACACATATGATCCAACATGTAGGAGCCCCGTCAATGTTTTTCGATAAAAAGCATCAAGTTCCAGAGTCGCGGTCGAGGAACACGAATCTAAGCTTATAGATAATAGATGGGATGGCAATCATATTCCACAAAATTGCTAGTGTTTCCACATTCAACCACTTAATCGTCCAACCTTTCTTGTTGAATGTCTCAGAGACTATTGTAATTACTTTTATACACTCCCACAGATTATTCCATATTAAGATTAACCGTACCGCCCAAGAAAGAAATGCAGTTGTTTGAGCTCACGAATGTGCCCTTTACATTTATGAAACTAGTATGGCTCCATCTGTCCGACCGTGGCCTAAGACGTATGACCATTCTGTTTTTGTGCTCTTCCTGCTCAGTCCGATTTTTGATAGCTCGGTTAATATTATTTCGATCATATCCTCCAATTCTTTTATATTACGACCTACTAGCACTAGGAGAATATCGTCCTGAACAAATGTCAATTGTCAACTTCTCATTCCCACCCTCGTCCATCACCTACTCGATTCCAATTATAACATAACATGTCCATATCTACTGAGCCATCAAAAATGCTGTTCCAATTCCGTTGATGTTATGTATGTTAAGTATAATCTATAATGTACAGTATATGCCACTAAATCTTTAGTTTTCACTCATTATGTATCTTAATGAACTATGTTGGTTCATGTGCGAGTCATTGCCAAATTGAAAGAATAAACAAATAATACAGATTTTTATCTGAATAAGGCTCGTTTTTTTTCTCACTAATATTTTTAAAATTGAGTTAATTAATCTAACGTTTTTTCATTAATTATGCAGAAAATTAGCTAAAAAAAAGTTTTTTCTTTGAACTAATTTTGTGGACAATTAGTTAGAAAAAAAAGCCTTTTTTTACTAATTTTTAATCCTACAGCTCACACATTAATAAAATGAAACTAAATTGTTTAAACTGGGACCGGTACGGACTATCGACACGTACAGAAAGGCTGTAGACTACAATGTGTAAAATGGAATTACCAGTACGTAGATAGATGTCAATAAACCATTTGTACTATGTTTGTAAACAAGACAGTAGTATGTACCCTAGTAAATATTACTGTACAACACCGGTACTTGAATTAAGCCAGGGGAATCCAGCAGAATAATGGCAGCGAGAGGTACCGGACCTATGGTACTGAAGGCCATAGGCATAATACAGTAGAATAGTAACATCCTTCTTGACGATCTGGAGGTGCTTCACTACTACTTCTACTACTAGTATCGGCATGCTGCATTGCAGCTGCATTTTTAAGAATTCTGTGCCGGCTTGTCGACAAAATTGCGCCGCCACAACTCCCTATCGCCCATGACATTTGCTAGATCATCCGCATCTTTAAGGCCAGTGTCCTTTAAGATGCGTCTCAAGAAAGTCATGGGCTGTCCACCATGCTTATTCACTCCAGGAGGCTGCCAAAGTACAAGATTATGCACTGGCTGGTCCTCACGGCGAAAGCAATGTCCTGCAAAGCGGAGGCGATTTTGTTCTAGTGTCAAGCTTGGGGGAACCAATGAGACACCTCCAATGTTATATAGTGTCTGGTTGGAGATGTGTGCATTGTACTTGACACAATGAACCCGGCGTAGCATTCTTGTGAATGTGCCATCCAGAGATTTGGTATCCTCAGCAGTTAGAGCCCAGCATGGACTCCCATAGAGGAGTACTGGAACTACTGCTGCTCTAAATATTCGGACCTTAAGTTTCCGATAAATTCTCGGTGACTTCCAAATCCTGGAAAGCCTATTCAAGTAGGTGGAGTTATCATCACCCCATCATCATTATGATGATCTAAGGACATGCGTAGAACATAGTCAACCACAATTATGAACAAGAATGGTGCAAGTGTGTCTCCCTGGAGGGCAGAGTGTGTCTCCCGTGTGCCACACACGACCTGGAGGACATACAATTAATGAGAAGGCTGACGCTACGATTTTTCCGGAGATTTGGGTCCTACGAATTACCCAAAATTCACCAAAATACCTACCCCCATAACAGTTCAAAAATACCTTATTAACTGTAAGTTGGTAAGGGAACGACGGATCTGGTTACAGTTTTTTAGGTATTTTTGAATTATTTTGGGTCTTTTGATATCTTTTAGGGGTGTTTTGTGGTAATTCGTAGGACTGCCTTGGAAACCCAAGGACACATTGATAACGATGGTGATACTTTTTTTCAAATAAAACAATATATTTGATATAAAAACGTGACGAAATACACTATTTTCCGCCTACTGCTTACTTTTTTTTATCGAATTATACAGTAGTCCTTTATTATTATTAATAATAGTAATACCTTCTTTATCTTCCAGATCCTACTGTTGTATTTATCGCCTGTGGCAAACTTGGAAACTGAAGAGATGCGATTACATTTTTAGATTAGAATTCGTGGCATCAATCAGTCATACATCTTCATTAAAAACTATATTGATTATATTTCAAGGTTAAATTATTGCCACTCCAACCGAACAAACTGAGGTCTTTATTCCATGGTAATGAAATGCCAGTTAAATTTGAAAGCCTTCAACTTTAAAACACTGCAAATCCGATAGTGCATTAATGAATGTAAAAATTTGTATGCATGAACCATAACAATGAGCTGATATTGCGGGCCATTGATCGAACATTGGCATCTGACTTCCACTGAGGACTTTCTTTTGGCATTATCTACCATTAATACCGTTAAATAAATGCTATAACCTATCCCGACAATTACCACAAATTTGAATTTAAATTCAACCAAAGTCCATGTGACTAAAATCCATGTCAAACTGTCCGCTCACAATTAAATAAAGCATAATATTATAAATTCCTAAGGTAGTTCCTGGCCAAGGTCACCGGTGTAAACATGATAAAACAGGGGGGGGGGGGGGGGGGGGGGGGGGGGGGATAGATTATAATAATGGAGAAGATCTTTAGGGGTACGCGTAGCTAATTAACATTGTATAGATATTCTAGGTCGGTTAAGACCTACCTACCGGTAACAACAACAGCTGTCACATAATAATCAGTAGTCATGTAGTTTAGTCGAGAATATAGACCAGTAGTGCTTAGTATTTACGTAGCCTGACACATACCGTACTGCCCTCCTGTTGTTTGTAAATATTTTTCAATATTAATATTTGAATTATTATTACATATTGCGGCCGATATATTGGTTAATTAACAACTTTTCGATCACCCTAAAGATCTTCTACATTACTATAACCCCCCCCCCCCCTGTTTTATAATATTAAAAAACCTTGAAACCAATTAATTGATCAGCAGTTTTATTGTGATACAGCCACCAGGAAGCATGAGGCACATATCAGAAACCTTTTTCTACTCACAATTTTAAGCTTTTTAAACTTTAATCTAACTACGATGCTCAACATATAAGTTAAAAGGATAAGCGATTAATGTTCCTATGGAAGATGAAGGAAACTCGAGTAGTACAAGTGACACTTAGTAAGAAATTTCCACGAAATATAATCATCTAGAATTGATTGATTCGTCTTTCACATAGCGGAAAATCTCCAGCGATATAAATCGAATTGTTTCAATTATTCAAGATTGCAACCGATTCTATCGAGTTTAGTTGCCGGCTAACAAACAGTCCTGCAATTAGGGCGGCTGCAAAGCAATACGTCGACGGAATATTAAATAGATTCAGTTATGGGGAGACGAGTGTCATTATTTCGTAGTTTACAAATTCAAGCTATTCCCACTGCGGAGTTGCTTATTTACTCTCTCTGGGTATAAACCAGAGCAGAAATTCAAACAATATATATCAATTTTTAATTTCGTGGCCTACTACACCATGGGAAGCCTTATCTTTCGAACTGTACAGTTTATGAGCTGATGCAGACGAGACCAATCACCACCGAGATATATGCATCTAACATCGGAACTATACTCAGGGCTTCAGCAAACTTCTTTTCAATGACGTCCAGGTGGGATCGAACTGGTAACCTCTGCGATGGAAGGCTGACGCTCTAACCATTCAGCCAGCGGCTCAGATAAAACTACTACTACTACTAGGAACGGCATGCTGCAATGTAGCAGGATTTTTAATAATGCTGTGCCGGCTTGTCGACAAAATTGCGCCACCACAACTCCCTATCACCATGACATTTGCTAGATCATCCGTACCTTCAAGGCCAGTTTCCTTTAAGATGCGTCTCAAGAAAGTCATGGGCTGTCCACCATGCTTATTCACTCCATGAGGCTGCCAAAGCACAAGATTGTGCACTGGCTTGTCCTCACGGTGAAAGCAATGTCCTGCAAAGCGGAGGCGATTTTGTTCTAGTGTCAAGCTTGGAGGAACCAATGAAACACCTCCAATGTTATATAGTATCTGGTTGGAGATGTGTGCATTGTACTTGACACAATGAACCCGGTGTAGCATTCTTGTGAATGTGCCATCCAGAGATTTGGTGTCCTCATAAGTTAGAGCCCAGCATGAACTCCCATAGAGGAGTACTGGAACTACTGCTGCTCTAAATAATCGGACCTTAAGTTTCCGATTAACTATCTGTGACTTCCAAATCCTGGAAAGCCTATTCAAGGCTGCCCATGCCTTTCCCTTACGTATTCGAAGGTCCTCACCTAACTTCCCAGGTCACTTCCATGATCCCGGGTAACAGAAGTCGTCTACATGCTCAATCAATCAGCTTTGAGCTTATGCTCATCTGGTCAGACACTTGCTGAGGTCTTTCAAAGTTAACTGTCAAAATTGTGGTCTTTTTGGAGTTAATAAAAAGACAAACACTAGAAGCAGCCTGTTCTAATGATCTGAGGAGCCGTTGGGCTCCCTCTAGTGATTCTGAGAGTACTCCTAAGTCATAAGCCGGTAAAAAAAAGACCTGGAAATACTATCTGATACATTGCATGTCCGCAATTTACGTTCTCATGGCCTCCCATTTGTTAATACAATAATCTGCTGCCAGTGTGCTCAATCCTACAGTACTTGGTCGTCTTTAAGTTAACCACTCGCTACAATGAAAGGGAATGAAAGAACACAATGAAAGAACAATGTGTATATTAACCATGAACCATCACGGCCACAATGATTAATTATACACTCTAACTACTAATTAAGGCAAGACAGTTGCACCGATAGAGAAATGCGACCGGTATATTTTAATTATTTATTTATTGGTATTATGTGTGAATGAGTTGTTTCATAACATTATAACTTTTGTTGGGTACAGCTTTGTAAGGTCGGCATTGACGTCCATGTGGGATAGATTGTGACCTCCGGGTTGGAAGTAATTGTCCTGTCTAAATCAGTATAGTAGTTAGAGTTTATAATTAATCATTGTGGTCGTGATGGTTCATGGTTTATATACACTACCATTTCTGTGTAGCGAGTGGTTAAAGGCGGCTAAGTACTGTAGGGGGTATCCCGTCATTAGTTATAAAGTACTTTAGTTTCAATGGACTTTAGTTCTAAACCCAAACGTCACTTGTTCTAATTACAAACGCCATTAGTTCCAATGTACTTCAGTTCTAAATTAAGCTAACATGAAAACTAACATCAGCCAACCGTGATTTATTTTTGAACCTTTTTTTACACCAACCTGACTATAGAATCCAGGATTGTGTTGTGTTATATGTTCTGTTGGTTGCTACAGTATATGGCACTAACAGTATAGAAGCGGCAATGAAAATGCTAAGGGAATAAACATTCGCACAGATATTGCAACTATTGATATTGACAGATATTGATACTGATACTTAAATATAAATATCTCGGCGAAATAATATCTCGTTTCGACAAATCATCAATGATAATTGTAATTAACAATAATAACTGACGGGTGATTAAGTCCGTGTGCATTTGAACTAATGACTTTCACAATTAGAACTACTGGTGGTTTGATTATAGGTATTGACGTATCCGGTTTAGAACAAATGGTGCCCGGTTTAGAACTAAGAGACTATTCCATTGGAACTAATAACGTTTACAGTTAGAACTACTGACGAACTCATTGGAACTAATGACGTATCCGGTTTGGAACTAAAATACTTTAGACTAACGACACCCAATCCTGTGGGGTTGAGCACAGTGCAGTGGCAGCATATGATGGTATTGGCATATGGGAGGCCATAAGGAGGTAAATGGCGGACATACAAGTTATCAGATAGTAGTAACTTTGTATCGAAACCTGCGGGTTCCAACGATCCCGAATGTCGATCTGTGGGTTCCTCTACCTCACAATGTGAACTGCGAGTTCTATTAAACACACAGGGACTTACAAGTAACTATCAATGTGGATATAAAAAGAAGGCTGGGCAGTCTTAGCGATTGCCTGTGTTCTAAAATGTGTGGAACACTTCAAGGAGGGAGGATCACAACTATTCATTTATAAACTCGATATATCATCACCATTTGATGACATCAATCATAACATTATATTCATGAAATTGAAGGACATGATTAACTCAAACATACTCTTATCAATTATAGACTACTACTACGACTACTACTCCAGTGAGGCTATGGAAGAAGCAAACTCCATAAAACTAAAAATAAAAGCGACCAAATCCATCTAGATGAAGCCTCTCAAAGATTACCCGCAACTTGCATAAATATAAATATAATATTAATATTTTTGCTTTTAATTAAAATATATATTAATATTAAATATTAATATTATATAGCCTTAAAATTAATATTGGTGGAGTGTCAGAGACGCTAACACTACCGCAAACAGCTTCGCGGATAATTATGTCTGGAGACATATGTGAACAACACAACCCTATAACCTTGTTAATTCTATCTTACTCACGAATCGGGCCGTAAGTCTCGGTCATGGCACCCTTCTTAACTAACATATACCACTGCCCAATACTCCTCTTCAAGAAACCCTTCAAATCACCCTGCAACTGAACAAACGGCTGAGATATAATGGAATTGGGAGGGCAAATAATTTAATCCATACCAGTTGCCCACTACAAGCGCTCGTCAATGTTGATGTCACAATTTGATTTAAAAAAAGAATGGCATAACGTCTGGAAATGGGTAAACCGACACTCTCCAAGAGAATGAACTCCGAGTTCATCACTTACCATAGCCCGAGTATGACATTTACACAAAAGCACGGCCAGATAGAACAGTATTTTAGTAACAACAACCATAAGATGAAAATCTGAGAAAAATTGAGATAATGTTTATATAGTGTTGTATAGATACATAAGATAGATAGATATAAAATGTTTATATACACATGACAATCGCCGAGCTTTATGGTACAATACCACCTGTATCAACCACCCTCCGTGAACGCAGATTAATATTCAGTGGGCACTGCTGGCGAAGTAAAGACGAGGTCATACCAGATCTACTTCTCTGGCAACCAACTCATGGAAAGCGTAGTCGTGGACGACCGGCCACAACATATATAGATCAACTTGAAAGGGATACTGAACTTGGGAGAAACGAAATTGCGACAACTATGGAGAATCGGGAAGCCTGGAAGGATCTCATTTCCACTGTCCGAGTTCGCTCGACCTAGTAGTAGTAGTTATATAGATATTTACATTACTGTATACCTAAATAACGATTTTTTAGAGGATATTTAACGGTGATTACCAATTCTACTGATATTATGTTTTGACATTTTATTCTATTTTAATGCATTGACTCATATAACATTAAATAATTCATATATGAATGTAATTTTATGCGTTGGGACCGCCAGCACTGCAACTTTGTGCAAACCGATGATCATCACTCACACAGAATAACAAAGGAGTTCATAAAGTTTTTTTATGTAGTATTTTACTATATTGCTTCCATAAGTTACTGCGATTCCAATCCAGGTTTTTAATTTTTAATTTACATTTAATTTACATTTTTATTTTATTTGGTATTTAAACCAGTAAGTGCAGAAGAAGAAGTAAAACATAATATTAAACATCACATCATAACAAGTGGTATGCCAACATATTGCAAACCAAGGTGATTATTTGGGGACAGATTGGAAGCTGCTAAAGAAACTTTCAATAAATGGCTACAACAGGATATATGCTTTCGCAGTGAATCACCATATGCATCACCATTACATGTTGCACCTCAACCCCATTCAAAAACAACACCTTACCGCAGTTGCGGTGATTATAGAGAATTAAATAAACATACAACCCCTCTGCTACTACTTCTATGGTATATCTACATACCATACCCTCTACTCCCTTTCTACGTGGTGCTTTCGGTGCCCACAACCCCTAACTCTCTCGGTACTATGTACCCTACTACTCCGGTACTCATTCATTTCATTGTCTTTAATCAAATAAAATTGATATAAATGTAGTAAAAAGTGCACAGCACAATAAAAACTGACAGTCATTATAGTGTTACGATTCAAAATACACACTTGAATTAAATGTTACAGTACCAACCACAACCCATAAAAATGGAATAAGCGCAATAAACAGTTGTTAATATATTACATATTTGAAAGTTGTGTAACCATTTGTAGTGAAGCAATAGTGCAATTTAACAGGTAGAAATAGGGTGTCTTATTAAAAAAAAAATAATAATAATAATCCATGACAATATTCCAGTAGGGCTATTAAAAATTAAATTGAAATAAAATTAGACTCGATTAAAATATCGTAAAATCCTGTCATGTTTTCCAGAGAAACTGATACCAACAAGGTCATAAGTCATTCTGATAAATTCAATATTTAAGATATCCTTTATGAGTGGTGTCCCCATTTCCAGCCGAGACATGAGAGATTTAAAATGATAGCTAAAGTTCAATAAAGATTTAGTTGTGGGTAACATGGTACCGCAGACCCGGAGTGTACTACCAATGCCACTATACTTTACACCATTGTCATTTAAACACAAAGCTACTCTCAAGGCCGATTGAAGTCTTGTGTTAGGACAGTTCTTTATTCTAAAGAGTAATCCCACAGAGGCCCGAACGGATTCAAGTGACAATGGTCGCACCCCCATAAGGTCATAGATTGCGGAGTTACTAACATAGCTGCCGACATGCAATAAGTTTCTGAGGACATGCCGATGCAAGGCATCAATGGACTCCCGTTCAGAACTAGAAATCGAGCCCATTACAAGGCGGGTAAAGAACAGTAGCCGAGGCTCAGCCACAGACCTCCACAATGTAGCTATGGTATCTATGCTATACCACCTTGTTGTCCAACCCTTCCTATAGAATAAACTTGAGAGGAGTAACAGTTCTTGACGAATATCGCAAACAATATCATTTTCTGACCCAAAGATTTTTACCCCAAGAAAGGTCATGTATCGACCCCGCATAATATTGCAGCCGTTGATTCTTATGCTGCTGTGAATGTCAACACCCATTGGTTTGCCTGTAGGCTCCCGAACGATCCAACATGTTTTGGAATCTTCAATGTCCAAAGAAATATTATTTGCACCCACATTAATCCGATCTGTAATAATTTGTAGATCTTTCTCTGAGGAACACATCACGAGGTAATCATCTGCATAATTAATTACACCAAGCCACAGGCCCGCAATGATACAACCTAATCCCAGTTCTTCCAAATCAGTCATTATTTCCATTGTATAGATATTGAAAAATAAAGGAGATAGAACTGATCCTTGTTTCACACCATTATGGACACGAAAACCAGTAACATCAACACTCGGTCCAAATTTACAATAGAAAATAGTCTGACTGTAGTAGCTTATAATCAATAATAGCAAAGAAGGGTGAAGAATATCTTCCAATTTCCGGTAAAGTCCCAGATGGCTTACCCTATCAAATGCAGAACTAAGATCCAGTTTGCAAAGGAATACTGGAGATCCCCCCTTTGAATAATACTCTAGAGTCTCAAAAACAAGTGCAACAACCATGTCCGTTCCTATACGTTTCTTGTAGGCAAACTGTAGGCTATTTATAGGAAATAGTTTGTAGTTCATCATTATATCTTCCATGATAAGGGCCTCAAAGATTTTTGCAAGCAGGCAAACACTGGATACGGGTCGATATGACTTTGAAAGAAGTCTACTACGATGCCCACCTTTATATATACTGCTAATCAACGTATGTCCAAATAATTCTGGCACAGCTCCTAGTCTTAGACAATTATTAAAAAGAAATTCCAGAACATTAGTGATGAGATCAATATCCAGTGCTTGTAGATGCTCAGCTACTATTGAGGCAAAATCCGCTGCCTTTCCCAGAGGGAGGCACATTATCGCCCTTCTAATAGCTCCTTTACCAAAGCTATACTTTGCTGATTTGTCACATAAGCCTTTTAGTTTGTCAACCAGATTATTGATCTCCCCATCTTCATGATTTGCTTGAAATCTTTGCTTCATTTCATTCCTAAGATTTTCCTGAATAACCTCAGGGATAACATTGTCTGTTCGTAGTTTAGAGCTAAAGTGCCACCAGAAATCTGACATATTGCTAATTGGACGAATCATATTTAGTTTATCAGATAAATGTTTCTTAGCTAGATAATTTCTAAGCCGACGCGTATGCTTTTTTGACTCTTTAAATGCAACACTATAGATATCATTCTCATCCTTCCCCCGACTGCACCATACTTTGTAAAGTTCTTTTGTTGTTGAGCATCTCTCTCTAAGAATATTACTCCTTACACGATGATTTTTAGTATATCGACGTCGACGAAGTAGAGGGATAGAATGTTTGGCAGAATCTATAATTAGGTTCTGGAGTCTTTTGCTAAACATATTCATATCCTCTATTGTCATATTTTCCTTCATACACTGCTCCATTACTCCATCCAAGCCTGTTGCGAACTCAGCTTGATAAGATAGAATATGCTCCTGTGTTGCCTTTTTCCAATCAAAACGGAGGAGATTTCTGGTTTTTACCTTTGTGCTCCGATGATCCGTCAATAGTTCTGTGACACATGGAACGCCAACATTAATCATAACTGGGACATGGTCAGAGAAGTTATTCACCTCATCCTTATCAAAAACTTGTCCACTTCGAATTAAGTTAACACAAGCTTTAGGTATAATCACATGATCAATACAAGATGAACCTCTAGAGCCATAAAAAGTGTCCATCGGTCCACTAAATTTCAAAGTTTTATCAACTGCCATGAGATCAAGATCTGATAGGAAGTCATGTAAAATACGCCTATAAATAACCTATTATTTGTATCCAAACTTGTCTGCACCCTATATGAATCACCAGTGTTAGGAATACTGACGTTGACCATGTCCATAACGCCCCTGACTCATTAGATCGTCATAAGTGTGGTATGGTTTCCACCCACTCATTACAGTACCATGTGGCCAATTAGAGTGATGTAATATTTGTTTTTTATATTGACTTCTGACGACTATGATCATGTTCTTCACTTCTTGGAATTTCCGAGTTGAAAAACACTCCACTGGAATTCCAACGTTATTAATATAATCTAATATATCAATTTCATCAACATGTTGATTAATTCCTATGAGTTCTACAGAGCCCAAGCTGGAGCCATTGCAACCAATGGCATCCCTAAATGTATTGCCTCGGCTGGTAGGATGATTACTATTGTTGCATTTCATATAAGAGTTAGACTGTCCATACTTCTTAGGCCTATTGAAATTATTCTTTGCACCATTGTACACGGTTGTAGAGTCTAACCTAAAATCATTGCTCTTCATATTACATGGTCTGCCATGTTGGACCTTTAGATTATGACACATCATTCCAGATTCAGAATCCTTTACAGAGAGTTTACCCATCTGAACATAACTATCCTTACTACCTAACATTTGTTGGTATTTGTCTTCCAGATTGGCAGCTAGTGATGCCTCTGCATAGTCCGCTGGTATACACTGCCAGTATGGGACACTTAGATTGGCCACTAAAGATTCCTCAGCAAAATCTGCAGGCATATGTTGATATTGATCATTTTGACTGGCAACAGATCCCTTAACATAGTCAGGCATTCTTTGTTTATATGAGTTACATTGATTGGCAACTAGTGATGCCTCTGCATAGTCTGATGGTGGACTTACTTCAATGTTACTGTGAGACTGAGACAAACAATCAAAACGATTACTTAGTGGCAAATCCGTCTTATATCTGATTTGGCCTACCTTTCCATTTACCTGCCTATATCCAATCCCAATCAATTTTTGTCCATCTTCCGTGAGTTTTTCAGCTCGAAGATTGTAATCCTTATTAATTGCAGGATGATGAGACTGATGTAAGTGAGAATTACTGCCAATACCATCAATTGCAGCTTGTATCAAAAGTCGCTGATGACGCTCATGGGCAATGTCCTCATGTAGTGTTTGATTTTCATGATTTAATTTATCACAATAGTTCTCTAGGCAACATATCTTTGATTGCATTTGACTAATACTTAATATTAAGTCTTGGTGCATCTTTACAATCTCATCACTAGATGTGGCTGGAATATTCTGAAGGACTGACTCATCCGACCTCAAACGTTTTCTACAGGCTTCAGTTAATTTTCCTTGGGCTACGGCACGCATCAGTTCGTAGATATCATTTGTGATCTCACTCAATGCACTTCGTTGTCTGAGTTGGAGAGTTGCTGATTGTATTGATGACATTTGTCCCTGTAGTTGCTTAAATAAATGCAAACGAAGTTCATACCGTTGTGTGGATTTAAGATCAGTTATAAGCCCATTTATCTCCTTTCTGGGACGTTGAATGAATTTGTGAATCTCTTCAAAGTTCATGGACTCATGAAAAGATTTGTATGCAACAGTTTGAAGTGGTGGGCATGGTGCAAAATCTATAGCATCAACATTGAGACTAGATGCATTTAAGCTATTCATTTCTAATTTATTGAAAGTTAAAGCATTTAAAATCCAATCCCGTAGCAGCTTACTATGCATCATTTTTGGAACAAAAAGGTCTGGTGTATCGAACGCAAAAGTATAGGCATATGCACAAACATACAGGCCACAATCATAGCTATTTTTCTGCATTGGCAGAAACGGCCTTGATTTGATAGTGGTCCACCTGTCGATATATTTACTTTTCCGTGACTTATCCTTAGGTGTATTATTGTCTATAAAATTAAGAACATAGCATATCTCCTTAGTTATCTTACTGGGGTTTGTGTGCCCTAAAGAACACAAACGGGAGACTTCCTTATCCTTCAAGTTTGCTATATGAATTACCCAGTGATTGTTGGAACATTCTGGAATAAGGAGTATCTCGCAGGCCGGATTAAGATACTGCTTAGCAATAAATTTGACAGCACCATCAATCTTGTAAGGGGCTGATAACTTTACTGCAAAGCCTGTATTAACCACCCCCACCCTGCTGGCAGAGGTACTACCAATTAAGTCCAAAAAGTGGTCAACCACACAGGTTTCAATGCAATGCTCTGCTTTTAAAGATTCAAAGTTTGTATAATCCTTAGGCCAGCGTGTGCTAAACATAGCTTTTTCAGTGGAAAGATATTCGATTGCAGTGCTCTTTGGTGATTTTTGGTCAACTAAAATTGAGTCAACTTTTACAGGAGATAAAATTTCAACTTCTGCTTGAGAAAGATCTGTAGATTTCATCCTACAGTCCAATACTTGTACATCGGATTGAATGTCTGTATATACATTGGCTAATATCCCTGGAGAAACCACTTTTGGTGGTAGATAAATTAAGTCAGTAGACTGTTCCAGCCATGTGTCCATATAGGATTGTTTTAGAGGCCGGGGAGTTATGGGCTGTTCTAAAGGTAAAACCACAGTTGGGGAGAAATTAATTCCCACCTCAGACTTAAGATAGGTAGGGGATATGTAACTAAAATCTTTAGATTTGTCCGGGTACTTGCCCCTCACTACAAACTTATTATCTACCAGATCTTCAACCAAAACAGAACCTACACTAGAGGCTGGTGGAAATCTGGAGTAGGAGGTTGTGCTAAATTCTCCCACTGGATTTGTTTGGAACACAGGGCTAAAGATTGGACCCTTTGGGGCCTCAGGAGAGGGTATAGCAACCTCTCGGACCTTGGTAAGGTTAGGATCCTGATATATAGTGACCCCAGGATAGCAGTTTGTAACCATTGGGATTATAGATGCAGAGATCGAGTCTGTTAGGAGCTCGGGGGTAGAGTCCAGATACATTGAGCCGTTTGGAGCAGAGTTTGGATCCGTTGGGACCGTGATAGTGGAGTCCAGTACCTTCCAGACCTCAGTGGGTGGGTTCGAATCCATTGGGACTGCAGTGGCTAAGTCCGAAACCTTTGTGACCCTAGTGGCGAAGATCGCACTCGCAGGAACACCTGTGTCGGAGTTCGCACTCGCAGGAACCCCTGTGGCAGAGTTTGGGACCTTTGTTACACTGGTGGCGGAGTTCACATCCGTTAGAAATCCTGTGGCGGAGTTCGCACTCGCAGAAACCCCTATGATAGCAGAGTTCGCACTCGCAGGAACCCCTATGATGGCGGAGTACACACTCGCAGGAACCCCTGTGGCAGAGTTCGTACTCACAGTAACCCCTGTGGCGAAGTTCGCACTCGCAGGAACCCCTGTGGCGGAGTTTGGAGCCTTTGACGCACCGGTGGCGGAGTTAACATCCGTTGGAAATCCTGTGGCGGAGTTCGCACTCGCAAGAACCCCTATGGCGGAGTTCGCAATCGCACGAACCCCTGTGGTGGATTTCGCACTCGCAGGAACCCCTAAGGCGGAGTTCGGATCCTTTGTCACACTGGTGGCAGAGTTCGCATCTGTTGGAAATCCTGTGGCAGAGTTCGCACTCGCAGGAACCCCTATGGCGGAGTTCGCACTCGCAGGAAACCATGTGTCGGAGTTCGCACTCACAGGAACCCCTAAGACGGAGTTCGGATCCTTTGTCGCACTGGTGGCAGAGTTCGCCTCCGTTGTAAATCCTGTGGCGGAGTTCGCACTCGCAGGAACCCCTGTGACGGAGATCGCACTCGCAAGAACCCCTGTGGCAGAGTTCATACCCGCAGTAACCCCTGTGTCGGAGTTCGGATCCTTTGTCACACTGGTGGCGGAGTTCGCATCCGTTGGAAATCCTGTGGAGGAATTCGCACTCGCAGGAACCCCTGTTGCGGTGCTCGCACTCGCAGGAACTCCTATGGCGGAGTTCAGATCCTTCAGGTACCCAGTTGGTGAGTTCGCATCTATTTGGACTCCATGTACGGAGTTCAAAACCTTAGAGACCTCAGCGGGGAATATCGGAACATCGCTGTTTGTAGACCTACCGGTATCAGTTAAAGGCAGCTTGCCTTTGGTGAAGAGACGATCTGCACGAATAAGTAGTTGAGCCCGACTTCCTGACGACGAGACGCCATTTTTCTCCAGTAGTTGTTTGAGTCGTAAAGTACTAGCCTTCCGCAACTTATCCATGGAGAGATTGTCTGAGATAGTTATTTATATATCCAAATTCTCCACAATAAATTGTCTAATTAATCAAAAATCAATCAATTTATAATAAATAAAAATATAAAGAAATACCCAGTACCGTACAGCAGTACAGCAGTAATGTCAAATAAATTAAAATATTTGTTCACTACAAATACTATGTACCCTGCTACTACTCTCTTGGTATTTTTATATACCACACTCCCTAACTTCTAACTCCTACCAGTGGTACTATGTACCCTGCCACTACTCTCGTGGTATGTCAATATACCACACTCCCTATACTTCTATCTGCCTACTAACGGTACTATGTACCCTACTACTACTCCCGTGGTATGTCAATATACCACACTCCCTATACTTCTGCCTACGGTACTATGTACCCTACTACTCTTGTGGTACGTCAATGTACCACACTCCCTAACTTCTGCCTACGGTACTATGTACCCTACTACTCTCGTGGTACGTCAATGTACCACACTCCCTAACTTCTGACTTCTTACTAACTCTTACTAACTTCTAACTAGTGCTACCTACTATCTAACTATCTACTACTATTACTTTCTAACTTTCTACTATCTCACTTCTTATTTTTATTATTTATTTATATTTCTATGTGTGGGAAGGGCGTCTCGCCCTCATTCCCACCCCCCTCAGTCCAACATATTGGACGACTAAACTTTAAGGCGATTCTTCCAGTAGGCACTCTCCCACTGCCTCCCTGTAGGTCATCTTATCCTTCGCCACACTCTCCTTGTCAATTCCAACTCTCTAGGAATTGATCCTCCCTCCTCCATCACCCTAAAATCGGGTCTTTTGGTTGCCTTCTTGATTTCCTTATGGTCCCCTGGCAGCAAAATGCCACCCTTCATCTTGTCATCACCTGGCAGTAGAATGAAAAGAAATCGAAAGAATAGATAAAACAGAATGGATAATAGTAATCCTATCCCTTTCCACCCTGTCTTCTTATTTGACCTTCCCCTTTTCGGTATGCCTCTAAACCGGACCAGCGTCTCCTCTGGACACTTCTCCGGACATCTCGCTGTCCACTCTTCTCCTTCCTCATACCGATAGTTGCCGGGAACATCCTTGTTCCATCCCATCGTCTCTAAGTCTTCCGCGTCAAATCCATTCTCCTCCACCCACTCTCTTGCTGTAGCTTCCCCTCCTGATTCATCTACCGATGGTATTTCTCTGGAACTATCCTCTATCCTATCACGACGCTCCACTGTGCATGGTTCCAGATCTATACCCAACTCCTGGTATCCTTCCCCGGGCCCCTTCTCACATGGGACCTCCCCATCGCCCGTCTCTGGTTTCTCCTCTACGTCCTTAACAGTGCCTGATAGCATGCACCCTGATGTCTCCGACACTCTGGATGGAATCTAGGTTCTAATTGGTCCGCTAAGCGTCCATCCGAACAGCGTGAGAATCGCCGTCGGATCCCGCTGCTTATTCTCTCCGAATATGGTCCGTACTCTCTCGTGGGCTGTCGGACAATCCATTCTGACTATGATGGATACCTTCGAGACGTCCACTTCTGGTATTGAGAAATCGATTTCGTCCAGGAATCTGTATTGCTCGACCTCGATGTTAGTTGGTCGCCTGGCATTTATATTGATCGATTCTATAATCTGAATGGGGTCGATGGTCGCCCCATAGTCACATCCCGGTGCTATTGCTAAAATCTCGCACCATCCCGTCCTCATCTCCAGGACCTCATCCTGGCTCGAGATAGTAGTTACTGCCATCCGACTCGGCCTCGTCTGTAACCCTATCTCCTCGGCCACCCAATTCTCCACCAGCATGAAGGCTGCTCCGCTGTCGACCAGCATCAGTGTTGTGACTGACCGGCTGCCCTTTCCTGTTATCCTCACTGGTACTATCCCGAGTAGTACTTTCCTCTTTCTTCTTGCTCCCACTGTGCTCGTAGCCATAGTTTGGCCTCCAGTCTCGTCATATTCTGTCGGTGTTTCTCTACACTCTCCGAATCTGTGTCCCTCTACCACGCATCAGTGACATAGTCCGTTTGTATCTGCGTAGGCTACTCGATCTTGTTTAGGCAATGCTTGCCAATGCTTACAACTCATTGTCTTATGGGTTCCATCCCTATGCAATTGACATTCGTACCCTGGATTGTAGTGCTCCCTGTATAGCCCTTCACGTATTGCGCGTAGACTCATATCTACCGGTTTAGTGTTTTGGTTATTTGGACTCGGCCTACTGGGTGTGTTGGGATTATATTTGTTCGTTTTGTTATTTTGTTTCTGTCCCTGCCACGGTGTGGCCCTACTCCCAACTAACTGTGGACTTGTAGTCCCCTGTGTGGCCGCATGTGGTAGCGACTGTCTCACTCTCGGGAATGCATCTGCCGGATTATGTTCGGGTTTAGGCCTGTTATATTCGGTCTTTGGCGCCTTCCCCAAACTATCCTCGCTGTAGACCGGGTCCGTGATTAATTCTGCTTCGTAATTGAGGAAGTTCGACATTTCCTCTAGGCCCGGTTCCGCACCTTTCTTCTCCTGGGTGGAGAAGGTGATCTTCCTCCATTTGTTCCATAGTCATATTGGCAGTGCCTGCGCTATCGTGGTGATGTTATTTGATGCGTTGAGTTCGTATGGTGCATCCAAGGTCTTTAGCATGATTAACGCCTTCTCGACCTTGTTCGCGAAAGTCTTTATACTGACAGGGTTATCCTGTAGGCCACCCGATGTTATTCCCCTCAAGGTCGGCCGGATGATCTTGGCAGGGTGTCCGTATTCCCTGTCTAGGGCCCGCCATGCAGTCGTGAATCCACCCTCGATACCTTGATACTGCCTTACAATATCGTACGCTGGGCCCCCTGTGTAAACTTGTAAATATTTTAGGCACTCCGCCTGCGTCAGGTTTTTTGTTAATATTTCATTACTGTACATGCGTCTGAATTGCAGGTATTCTTCCGGTCTGCTTCCGTCGAATTTAAATGGTTCCACTGGTGGCAGCTCAATCCTGGTCTTAAGCGCATCAATGAGTGGTGCCATACCCATAGCCTGTGCTTCCAATGGGTTCGACGGATGCTGTACAGACTCTCCTGTTGTTGGGTGCGGTCCGCCTGTCGGGCCTGTTGATTTTTTCTGTGTTGGATATATCATTGGGGGTAACGGCCCCCTCCATATCTCCGTATCGCATGATCTGTTCTGGTCCAAGGGGTTCAGTGTTATTATTCTCGGCTGAGTGTATTGCTGATATTGTAATGGGGGAATGTCACCCTGCCCCCCCCCCCACCAGTGTTATGTTTGGTACTGGGGTTGATGTTAATGTATTGGGGCCCACAAACCTATCGGCAATAACTCCCCCCTCCCCTGGGTATATGTTATATTCCTGCATGTTGTAGTCATACTGGTGTGCAGGTACCGGTATAGGCCTATCCACTTCTTGCCCACCTACCGGTATGTATGCCGCGACTTCCGGATCTAATCCCGTTGTCCGCGCTACCCTATCGCCTAAACTATCTCTTCCAGCATGGCCTATAGTATGTGCAGTAAGGCCTACAGTATGTCCTGCAGTCTGCCTGTGTCCTTCCGGACCGAAGTTTAATCTTCTCGAATATTCCAAGAAGTCCTCCCCACGACCACCGTACTCTTGATCGGCAGCTATATCCTGTCGGGAAGTTTCTCTTCGATCCCCTCTTCTGACCTCGTCCTCGTACCGGTACATCCTGTACCCTTCTCCCGGTGTATGGTATATCTCACCAGGCTGCGTCGCTCCGGAGCGACGGCAATCTCCCGGAGTTCGACCCCACTGACTCTCTAACTCCATCTCTGCTACCGACGGTTCGCTGTCCGTCCTCGCTCTCCAGTTGCTCGTAGCAATGCTTCTTCTATTCTCTTCACTTCTTCTCTCTTCAGTGTAGTGGTTCCGCTCATGAGATCTCTCTTCGACCTCCTGGTTAAACTCCACTGTTCTTCTTCCGTCTTCCGACTGGGCTCGACGTCTCGTAGCTCGCCCGCTCACAGCGCCAACCTCTCTCTCTCTACCCAGTTCGACGCTCCTGGGGATACTCGCGATCTCCCTACTATTCTCCGTTGTCGGGTGCCGCGGTTCATCTAATTCGCCACGCGCATTATCCGCCGACGCTTGTGGGGCATTCTCTGCCCCCTCCCATCGCCACTAATCTCTCGTGGTTGGGCGCCCGTAGCCCCCCCCCCATTTGCCACCTCTTACTTCGCTACCTCCTACTTTGCTTTTACGCCCCTCTCTAGTCGACGCATTGTCTCTACTATGGCTGGGTCTGCTCACCCCCGCCTCTCCCTGTGCGACTGCGTGGCCTTGCAGGCTCCCGTCGGGTTGACTCACCCCCGCTACTCCCTGCCTAACTACGTGGCCTTAAAGATGCGGATGATCTAGCAAATGTCATGGGTGATAGGGAGTTGTGGCGGTGCAATTTTGTTGACAAGCCGGCACAGCATTCTTAAAAATGCAGCTGCAATGCAGCATGCCGATCCTAGTAGTAGTAGTAGTAGTAGTAGGCTCTTGCTGGCCGGACCACCTGTGTCCCCTACAATCATATTAATAGCACCGTTATCAATATTATTATTATCTAAATTATTTAAATTATTTTGTTCGGAATTGGGATTATTATTTAGATTACTTTGTACATTTAAATTAGAATCATTATTTGAATTATTTTGTCCGCTTAAATTAGTACTATTATTTGGGTTGTTTTGTTCGTTTAAATTAATATTATTATTTGGGTTATTTTGCACATTTAAATCAAAATTGTTATTACCGGGTAAAATACTATTTCCTGCAACAAAGGTTTGATTAGGGTTGTTTACTACGGTACTATTAATATTAATTCCTTCTAACGTATTATTATTATTACCCTCCCCGCCCGTACGGTTACACCAGTTCTGGGTCTGTCGTCCGGTGCCTGTAAGTGGGGTATTAACAAACGTTTCCATTACTTCGGGCTCTTCATAAATACTACCCGAACCGGCCTCACTCTCAGATAATCCCAACTGCGCCAGTTCTAATCGGCGCTTTTGCTTTGCCTGGTATTGCATAAGCCCCCTTAACCGGGTATGCATATCATCCCGCATACGCTTTCCCGTTATCTCTCTCTCTCTATCCTCCCGCAAACTTTGGTTCACTAATTCTGTCTCCCTTGCCTCCTGCTCTCTACGCTCATTCTCTACTTTTGCCTCTCGCTCTCTACTTTTGCCTCCCGCTCCTCGCGCTCTCTAAAGTTTCTCACCACCTTCTCAGCCCTCTCTTTGCACTCTCTCGCTAACTCTCTCTCTTTCTCTAATAATGCGGTTCCCTCATCTAGTTGCCTCTCCAACTTCTTCTGATCCAGCGCCACAAGGTCTAGTTGACACGCCAGATCTATCTCTAACACCCTTCTTGCTTTTGCAGAGGATGTAACGGACTTATCGGTCGCGACGGACTCCCATCGCCTGTCTGTCCTACTAACTTTCCCCCGCTTTCTGGGGTTCTCGCTGACCAATGACACCGAATCCTCGGGATTAACCTCGGGTTCGCCGTCATGCGGATCCGCCCAACCCACTAACTTAATTCCCCTAGCATCCACTAAGTAAGGCCCTACGTACACTACTTCAGGCTCCATTACCCCGGATCGCCACAATTCAAAGAGTTCCTAGGCAACCCCTCCCCCCTCGCTCTCTCACTCACCAGTTCTCCCTGTCCAAAACGGACTAAATATCGAAAGTGTTTATTCGAGTCACCTAGCCTCTGATGTAGTTTAGGCTGGACTACCTTTCTCCCTTCTTTGGCCTCCTTTAGTAACCTCTTGGTGGCGTTGTAGGCCCATCGTAGCCAATCACTTGTCCCGACATCCTCTTCACCAACTCCTCCTCCTCTCCTCGTCCGGCGTCGTACCGGCAGCCCCACCATCGCTGTTCCAGTTGGCCGTCCGTCGCCCTCGGCCTGTGGCTGGCCGGCGACTTCGGTACTCCGACCGCCGCCGTGCGTCGACTCGTCTCCTACTCGTGGTTGACGGCCACCCTCCGCATGGGCAGCCGGATCGTCTCTCGTTGTCGAATCCGGCGTGGCAGGCTGCATCATTTGGTTGGTATCATCCGGGGTCTGCGGCGGCATCCTCTCTCCCTCTGGATCTCGGGGCTCTCTATCACTCATCTCTTTGTTCTTTTAGCAGTCACAGTTTGATGGCAGTTGGTAGTTAATGACTGTGACAGGATCAGAGATCCCGACCGGGTTGTTAAAGTACGCGTCACCGTTCTGCTGGGGATCGTGCTACTGGCTTTGGCCGACGCCGTCTGGGAAAACAGTGAAAGTTCCTGTTGTCTTTCGATATTAATTAATATGAGCAGTTATAGCACGTATTGAATATAAAGCAAAAAATACAGATAAATTGTTACCGGTATGGCAGTGGCGGTCATTAACTATGACCAGTCTGCACTCACTGAACTGAATAACACAACTGACCGGTAAACCAGTAATGTGAGATAATATATGATTAATACATTGAATATTGGTTTACCTCCTACTCTACTTTGGCCCTACCCAATGGATGCTTTCCTGTTCCCTATCACGTGCTTCCCTCCCCACTATTGGCTAATATACAACTTGTCACCTTGGCACTCCCTGGGAGTGTCCCCCCCCCCCCCCCCCCCCCGCTGCTAGCCTCTACTATCTGTCTTCCCTCTGAGGTGGTTTGACCTCTCACCTTTCTCTGTCGTTTTGGGACTTGTGTTCCCCCCCCCCCCCCCCCCAATGTTGGTTATGATATGAGATTAATATTGGTAATCTCGTATCCCCAACATATTGCTAAAATGCCACTAGTCCCATTTTCTGGTGGGTAATGAAGTTGAATTGAATCCGCTTACAATTTATAGAACGAGTAAAAAGTTGTGATAAATTTAGAACTGGTGCAATTGATTGTGGTAGAATACATTATTTAGCCCATCATGGTGTATTGAAACCTACATCTACTACCACACCACTTAGAATGGTTTTTGATTGTTCTTTTAAATCCAGTAATAAACCAAGTTTAAACGATTGTTTATTTTCTGGTCTGTTTATGAATCAATTATTGTATGATTTATTATTACGTTTTAGAATTAACGAGTTTTGTGCAATTTATGATATAGAGAAAGCATTTTTGCAAGTAGGTTTGGACAAGGCTGATCATGACATAACTAGATTTTTATGGTTTAACCCTAATGATTCTAATAGTGTTGCTATTTTTCGCTTCAAAGTTGTTTTATTTGGCGCAACTTGCAGCCAGTTTTTATTGAACGCCACTGTGCGTCATCATTTGGAACAGTATTCTTTACCAGTAGCTATTGAGATAATATACAATATTTATGTAGATAATTTACAGTGCACAAAAGCTAATGAAGATAGTCTCATTACATTTTATAATGAGAGTAAACGCTTATTATGTGAAGGTGGATTTCCATTGGGAGAATGGGTGACAAATTCTCCTAAACTAGGAGACATTATTAAAGATAAAGGTGATGGACAGAAAGTTGAGAAAGCCGAAATTTCATATTTAGGTATGAATTGGTGCAGTTTACAAGATACTTTGAGGTATAATAAGCGTGATATAATCTCACCATCCCCTGATTTAGTAACTAAACAAGTTGTAGCTAGTTTATCAACGAAAGTTTTCATCCAATTTTGCTTTTTATTGCCTGTTACAATTCGTGCCTGAATGTTTGTTCAACGTTTATAGAAACTTGAAATTGACAGGAATTCCGTTATCCTGGAAGAACTGATTTCTGATTGGTTGAAAATTGTATCAGATTTAAACTCAGGAACTGATTTTACATTCCTACGTCAGTTACCATTAACTACAAATACAAATACAAGTTTTCATTTTTTCAATTTTCATTTTTTTACAAGTACAAATTTTCATTGTTTTTCCGATGCTTCAAAGAAAGCTTATGGTGCAGTAGAGTATATGGTTAATGAGAACGGTTCTCCTTTGGTATCTGCTAGAGACAGAGTAGCTCCAGTAAAGACTCCTTCATTGCCACAGATGGAGTTAATGGCGCTTAACGTAGGAGCATGACTTTTAAGTTACATTGTAAACCAATATTCAATAGAGTTCAATATAGGCCATTTATACTTGTGGTCAGATAGTGAGTTGACACTGTATTGGATACACACAGACCATACTGACAAACCTTATGTAAATAAACGCGTGAAAGAAATTAAGGAACTTTTACCTTCAAGTCATTTCAAGTACGTTCAAACAAAGGATAACCCAGCTGACCTTAATTCTCGAGGGATAACAGCTAAGAAATTTCATTCTTCACAACTGTGGTTTTACGGACCAAGTTGGTTAACATCTGTAAAAGCTTTTGTGGGATAACTGATACGTTTGCCTTTGCTGGCCAGTTCCCCCCCAGGCGCTGGAATACTCTAAAAGGGTTCTCTGACTGTATATATATTCCCCTCGCCCGCAAGGTACCTTTACAGGTGTTTTAACGGACATAAAAATCATTCTGCTATATACGTGTTTTGGCGGACATGGTAAGGCAAAAAACCTGTAATGCACCAACTACCTTTCACAGCTTAGCCGTGATAATTCATATTACGACATCTAACAGCTGGTTGCTGACATGGAAACAGCCATTGGACGCACGGTTCTTTGTTTGGCTTGAGCCAATCGGAGCGATTTTTCCTGTCGACGTGTAGCTTTTCAGTCGATCATAAGGAGAGTGTTCAGTCTTACTGCTTTTACTTGATACTTTGTTGTTATTGCTGTCTAAGCCAGAAACACCGGCCTTTAGGGAAGAACTCTAGTAAACTGCTTAAATTATCGAAAGTATAAACTGTTACCTCATTAACTAATC